>SJYO01038983.1:14221453-14460715 GCA_006410555.1 Capra ibex | reverse complement strand
TAGGTACTTGTACCATATAAAGAGGTAGATAATCACAGGAGAAACTAAAGAAAGTAGTCACAAAATATCAAAAGATATATATCCAGAAATCAAAGAAATCCATCTATATAAGGATTCATAAAATAAGAAAAGCAACGTTACCACTTACCTTAACAAAGGAATTAAATAGAAAGATAAAAGAGTAATAATCACATATCTTTACGTTCCCTAAAGACACACAACTAAAATATAGGACGTTGAAATGATATAAGTAACTAATCGAGATCATTAAAAGACCACCTCAGAAATCCCAAAAGATACATCTCCTAGTACAATAGACGTTTTGTCACTCTCAAAATGAAGAAGAAAAGGTTAAACCTAAGGAAAAGAAAGAAAAAGACGAGACTAACGACACCGGTTTTGAAGATTTTGATACAACTTATCATTACCACTTTCACCCGTGGGAACAGAACAAGGACTGAAATTCCCTTTACGAAAGTTAAAAAGTGGTAACTCCTATTACAAACGACACCCAAACAGTATATATCGAAAATAATACAACGCCATACAAGGAAGATAAGAACGAAAAACCTCTCAAAAATAGTATTTATCTACAACTGAAAGCAGTTTCCGAAAGAGACGTAGATAACTCTATTAGTATACCGAAAATAAAAAGTTAAACAATTACACCACTTAATGTAACTAACTAAACACCTATAACTTCTTAGGAACGTAGGACCCTATTTCGGGTGAACCATTACCACATACTAGAAAAATTACACAATAACCTAAGACTAACGATCGTAAAACAATTTCTAAAAACGTAGATACAAGTAGTCACTATAACCGTGTATCAAAAGAAAAAAACACCGTAGAAACAGTTCAAAACTATAATCCCACTACCACCGGAGTATCTTATTCAAACCTTCAAAGGGAAGGAGACGTTAAAAGATCTTCTCAAACTCATCGTATCCATAATCGAACAGAGATTTAAAAACCATCTTAACTCGACACTTCAGCAGACCTGGACCCGAAAACAAACGACCTTCTAAAGACTAATGTCAAAGTTAAAGGTACGAACACTACCCAGACAATTCTAAAAGATAAAAGAGGACCAAGTCAAAGCTTTTCAACATGAAAAGATTCTTAAACAGGTAAAGAAGGTGCAACAGGTAAAATAACCGTATATTAACGACTATGATCAGAGAATACTAGGAAACATAAAGACACAAAAGACAACACTAGAGAGGTAAAAGTAAAGATTAAAACAACTGAACTAAAAAGAGGGAAACAAAGAACTACTCAGACCGATTACCAAGAAAATGTTTACTCTTTTCACTCAGAGTCTCTCCGACGATGAACGGACTTCAGTAAGTCGGTCCCTCATTGAACAGACGGTGACCTTTATTCAGTAGACTGAGGTCTCGGGAGGACATACTGGAAGACCATAAATGAAAGAGTAAGATCAGTCCGTAAGGTCATTCATAAGGTAGGTATGGGAGAAGAACTCTTTGTCATTAGGAAGTCCTTTCCCTTTTGTATTTTGAGAGAGAAAAGTTCTGTCGGGAGAAACCTTCACTTCCAAACCACGGATTCTAGTGTTTTGATTCTTCACCTTCTCGTTACTAAATTTAGGTCTAAACGGTGTTCTATAAAGGTACACATAAAAGGAAAGACTAAAAATAATCGTCGTCACTCTCAATCCCAGTCTTCCCTTTAACCCGTGTCCGACACAAACGAAAGAGAGAGAGAGAGAGAAAAAAAAAAAAAAAAAGGTGTTTGTGAGAGGTTTATTTCAGAAAATCTATGAGAGAGATTTACTTCTGTAGGTCTATTTATCTATATAACCTCCCTAATTTCCTTTTATTGTGAGTTACATACAAGGTGACAGTTTTAGGTGTCGGACACCACATGGTGCTCACTCCTAAACATATACAAGACATTAATAAGAACCTTATGTAAAGGTAAAATAGAATTTACCCAAGTAAGTATTTTACATTTGTCAATTTTATGTAGTGTTTGAAATAGTGGCATAAAACTGTAAAACTTTGAGTTTTACGTTTAAAAAAAGTCTCCTGATAGGTATCAATCCTTAGACTGACTCCCGATTAATACTCCAACATGTTTCAGTGTCTAGTTCAATGTCTTAATCCTGGTCTCATCATGACCCGACTTATGACCCTTTCGTGTCACTCCCATCCAGACTGTGAACCACAGGATTTTGTAAACCTTCTTTCATTCTCTTCTCTCTCCCTTGGTCATCGTCGTTCTTTCCTCTTTCCTCTCCTTTTCTCTTCTGCAAACCCCATCCCATGATCCTTTACACTTTCGATCCCCCTTTTCCCGAACCCACCGACGTTCCAGACTCGATAGTTCTTTCTTCCTCTACTTCCTTTTATAGACGTTCGGTGTGTCACCAATGTAACTTAGATTAAATTACAGAGAATGTCTACGATGTTACCATCTAAATTCTACCATCAGAAGGATAAAGGAAAAGAAAAATTATTGTATGATGGGCAATCACACTTGGTGGACTTTCATTTTCACTTTCACTTCAGCGAGTCAGTACAGACTGAGAAACGCTGGGGTACCTGACATCGGATGGTCCGAGGAGGGAGGTACCCTAAGAGGTCCGTTGGACTTGGTGTACTCCGGAGATTTAAAAATTCACAACATATTTATTAGAAACTCATCGTTACTTAATACTCATCGTTTCGGTTCCTTCATTATCTACTGGATTTATATAAGTTATGGGTAAGTCAAGTTACGATCAGTTGTCGTAATAACTGACAATAATACCCGATCTGTGATAACAAGTTTTATGTTTCCATTTTGAGTAAGGGACGGAAATTCTTAGAGTCTCTCCAAAAAAAAAAAAAATACTAAACATTCTCTTAGAAGATAGAAATAAACTCAAAAAACCCCTTCTCATCAACTAAACGTAACAATAATGTCCAAGTCTACATGTTGTTTCACTAAGTCAATAGGTATATATACACATATATATAAACATAACGAAAAAAGTCAAGAAGAGGTAATATCAAACAATACTCTATAACCTATACTTAGGACCATGATATGTCCTTTAGGAATAACAAATAGATCAAAAATGTACCATCACACATAGACAACCGGGGTACGAGGTAAAAAGGGGAGTGGGAAAGACGAAACCATCGGCATTCACACAAAAGATACAGACACTGAGACAAAGACAAAACACTTTTTTAAGTAAACAAAGTAAAAATCTAAGGTGTATATTCTCTATAGTAAACAGACCAAATGAAGTGAATCACGTTAGAGATCCAAGTAGGTACAAGTAGGTTACGGTACTTTTTACCGTAATAAAAGTAGAAAAAATCCGACTCACATATAAATATACACGTAACTTATATATATATATATATATATGTGGTGTATAAGAAATAGGTAAGTAGACAGTCACCTGTGAATGTGACGAAGGTACAGAATTGAAAACATTTATTACGACGATTCTTGTAACCCCACCGACATGTAAATCTTAATGTCAAAGGAGACCTATGGTAAGGTTAGCGTTCCGTCATTACAAATGTAAATTTTCATATAATTGATATTTCTCCCACCCCGTTAATAGAAACACACTACCGTTTTCGAAGTTTCTGTAACGGTCTGAAGTCATTTCACAATCTGTAAACGGTCCGTTTGTTCGTTCTCTTTGTAAGTACTTTCTTAAACTCGTTTACGGGTCTTTACACTTAATCATACCTGATAAACCCCTGTCTGTAAGATCACGTAAGAAAAAACAAATACCTACGGGTAATTTTCTTCGACACACGTAATGTTTTACCTCTGAGGGTCCGGGGTGGCAGTAGATGACATAGCCCTACACTTACATACACAAAACTTCCTCTATAAGGTTTGTTTAGACTGTTTATGTGAGGAAAGACTCTCGATTAATAAACTCGAAAGGTCGTCTATCTTACATTTAACACCTCATCCGTGTTCTTTGTTTAATAACATCTTTCCGTTTGTTCTATTTGTGTCTGTAATTTATATCTCTAGGAATTCGAAAGAAAAGGACGAAACTTTCCCATCTCATTATGTCAATGTGAAGATACACTCGATGTATAAAATACCATTAAAGTAGATCTCGAAATTTCGAAGATTATATTTCTTTAAAGTGATCATATATTCAAAATGTAAGAAAAGACAAAATAATTCCTAATGTTATTATAAGAAACCCCTCAAGTATCGGAGTAAAATTGCATCTTTACCCTATCAACAAACCTTCACTGTTGGTCCAGATGTTTATTGGGGGTTTGTTAGGTGAGTGGATTAATAAGAGGGACGGGTATACTTCGAAGAGAATACGACGGAGTGAGAAATCATGATAAACCTGTTAATTGGAAGTCGAAATATCTAAGAAGAAAGTTCGTCCCAAGACATCCTTTTATTCCCATTCCCCATATACTTGTCCCATCGACACAAAGAGTAGTAATACAATTTAACACCTCTCTTACTATCCCTATGTTAAAAGTAGTGGGAACAAACCCAGAAGTAGTAAGAGTTCAGCTGTCAGACATCTTTGACTTCTATGTCGAGGACCGACTACCTCCACTGTAATAAAATTATCTATAATTTACAGTATACGTTTTTCAACTGTTCAGATTAACTCAAAAGAGACTATAATTACTTTAATTGACTGTTCCTTTCAAAGATTCGGATTACTGGTATCCGACGACAGGTTTGGTGAATGGTAGGTTGTACACGTTTCTACCTGTCTGGATTAACACGAAATACTCGACCCGTAAACCCATGAACCTTTCTTCGACGACAACTTTCCGTCTGGAACCTCGAAACACATAACATCAAGTGATGAATGTGCAGAAAGAGACGTGTGTCTATTACTCAAGTGTCTGTCATTCCCAACACAGAGTAATATGTGGGACGTTACGTCCCAGGAGTCCCGGACGTAGACGAACAGTTTCTCCTCCGGAAGTCCCTTCCCGACTACTTTCTTGTCTATTTACCTTTATTTAAAGAATATTGTAAGAGTCCCAACCTTTGAGGAGCATCGAGAAGACAGAAGTTTCAGAAACAATTAACTTCGAAGGAGGTCCCACCTTTCTTGAAGTAGAGAAACACAAAGGTCGTGTATCTACACGAAATTTATTTCCCAGACACGACTTTAGAAAACGGACAGGAAGGACTAGCCGAAAGGTGAGACAGGCAATGTACTTATCAGAGGAATACGAGACCAAAGACCAACTAAACCGGTTATCTACGGAGTTGTCCTCTCCTCTCCCTCCCTCTCTTCTTTCCCTTCTATACCAGGAAGGTCCGAGACAAGGACGTCCCAGTGGGGTTTGTGCAAATAGGGAGATGGTTGTAGGGACTAGGAGAAACCTTCGGTCAAGAGATCAAGAGAAAGGAAGGACGAGGGAATTAGGTCCGAATTCCTAGCACGTAGAGTGACAGTAATCGGGACCCTCCGACACGACAGGACAGGTGTGGTAGAATTTATCAGACGAATAATTCGGATGGAACTTACTAGATTAAAATTGTTCGAGGAGTAAAAGACACCGCTGACACCGACTATTTCATTTTACTAGTCTAGACCACCGGGTTCACCCTACATACCTTCTCTGCACTAACATTTCCTCCTCAGGTCCGTCCCCAATTATATGGTTAACGTCTTTCTCTGTGGTAACCCAAAACGTAATTACATCCCGATGACCTTGGTGAATAAAAACGGTCATATAATAGGGGAGGTCAGATGTCTGTAGAGAAAGACTCGTTCTGAAAACGGAAGATGGGAGATTAGGGTGGAGTGATGGGGGAAAGTACGGTGAAGGTGTGTCGTGTAGGTCTACCCCCCGATGGACCATGTTTGGACGGCTCCTCTTATTACTTTGGGCAGGTTCCAGTCCCCGCTACCGGCCCTCCTCTATGGAGCGAGGGCTCCGGTCCCCGCCGCCGGCCCTCCTCGTTGGGGTGCAGGTTCCTCACCACCGACGGGTCCACGTCCTCCCGGATCTCCTCGGTAGGGTGCGACTTCCAGTCCTTCCCGTCGCCCTCATCTATGGGGAGTAGGTTCCATTCCTCGTCGCAAACACGAAACGACCTCGTCGACACTTATCTATGGGGTGCGGATTCCATTCTCTTTGGGTTCATTTTACCATCCACAACGTTCTCCCGTAGTCTCCCGTCTGTGTGGCTTTGGTATGAGTGTCTTTAGATGAGTCAGATTAGTGTGATCTTGGTGTCGGAACAGATTGAGTTACTTTGATTCGGTACGGGTGTCCCGTTGGGTTCTGCCCGCCCAGTACCACCTCTCCAGACTGTCTTACACCAGGTGACCTCTTCCCTTACCGTTTGGTAAAGTCATAAGAACGGAACTCTTGGGGTACTTGTCATACTATTCCGTTTTACTATCCTATGACTTTCTCCATGAGGGGTCCAGTCATCCACGGGTCATACGATGACCTCCAGTCACCTCTTTATTTACGTCTTTCTTCTTTCCCTACCTCGGTTTCGTTTTTGTTATGGGTCGACACCTACACTGACCACTATCTTCGTTCCAGACTACGACATTTCTCGTCATAACGTATCCTTGGACCTTACAGTCTAGATACTTAGTTTCCGTTTAACCTTCACCAGTTTGTCCTCTATCGTTCTCACTTGCAACTGTACGATCCTTAGTCGTTTTATTTTACCTGACCTTACCCACATAAATTGAGTCTACTGGTAATATAGATGATGACGCCCGTCCTTAGGGAGTCTTCTTTACCTTATCGGTAGTACCAGTTGTCTTCTCAGGCTTTACGTCATGAACCTACGTTAGAGTTTTTACTGTCTTACTAGAGATAAGCAAAGGTTCCGTTTGGTAAGTTATAGTGTCATTAGGTTTAGATATGTGGTTGGTCATTGCGACTTCTTCGATTTCAACTTACCAAGATACTTCTGGATGTTCTGGAAAATCTTGTGGCTTTTTTCTACAGGAAAAGTAATATCCCCTGACCTTACGTTTTCATGCTTCAGTTCTTTGTGGACCTGATTGTCCGTTTAAACCGGAACCTTATGTCTTACTTCATCCCGTTTCTGATTATCTCAAAACAGTTTTATTACGTGACCGGCATCGTTTGCAGGAGAAGGTTGTTGTGTTCTCTTCTGAGATGTGTACCTGTAGTGGTCTACCAGTTGTGGTTTTAGTCTAACTAATATAAGAGATACCGTTTTCTACCTCTTCGAGATATGCCAGTTGTTTTTGTTCTGACCCTCGACTGACACCGAGTCTAGTACTTGAGGAATAACGAGTTAAGTCTGACTTTAACTTCTTTCGTCCCCTTTGACGATCTGGTAAGTCCATACTGGATTTAGTTTAGGGAATACTAATATGTCACCTTCACTCTTTATCTAACTTCCCGGGTCTAGACTATCTATCTTACGGACTACTCGAAACCTTACTCCAAGTACTGTAACATGTCCTCTGTCCCTAGTTCTGGTAAGGGTACCTTTTCTTTACGTTTTTTCGTTTTACCGACAGACCCCTCCGGAATGTTTATCGACACTTTTCTTCTCTTCACTTTTCGGTTCCTCTTTTCCTTTCTATATTCGTAGACTTACGTCTCAAGGTTTCTTATCGTTCTTCTCTATTCTTTCGGAAGAAGTCGCTAGTTACGTTTCTTTATCTCCTTTTGTTGTCTTACCCTTTCTGATCTCTAGAGAAGTTCTTTTAATCTCTATGGTTCCCTTGTAAAGTACGTTTCTACCCGAACTATTTCCTGTCTTTACCAGACCTGGATTGTCTTCGTCTTCTATAATTCTTCTCCACCTTTCTTATGTGTCTTCTTGACATGTTTTTCCTAGAAGTACTGGGCCTATTAGTGTTACAACACTAGTGAGTAGAACTTGGTCTGTATAACCTTACACTTCAGTTCACCCGGAATCTTTCGTAGTGATGCTTGTTTCGATCACCTCCACTACCTTAAGGTCAACTCGANAACTATTTCCTGTCTTTACCAGACCTGGATTGTCTTCGTCTTCTATAATTGTTCTCCACCTTTCTTATGTGTCTTCTTGACATGTTTTTCCTAGAAGTGCTGGGCCTATTAGTGTTACAACACTAGTGAGTAGAACTTGGTCTGTATAACCTTACACTTCAGTTCACCCGGAATCTTTCGTAGTGATGCTTGTTTCGTTCACCTCCACTACCTTAAGGTCATCTCGATAAAGTTTAGGACTTTCTACTACGACACTTTCCCGACGTCAGTTATACGGTCGTTTAAACCTTTTGAGTCGTCACCGGTGTCCTGACCTTTTCCAGTCAAAAGTAAGGTCAGGGTTTCTTTCCGTTACGGTTTCTTACGAGTTTGATAACGTGTTAACGTGAGTAGAGTTTGCGATCATTTCATTACGAGTTTTAAGAGGTTCGGTCCGAAGACGTTATGCACTTGTCACTTGAAGGTCTACAAGTTCGACCAAAATCTTTTCGGTCTCCTTGGTCTCTAGTTTAACGGTTGTAGGCGACCTAGTAGTTTTTACGTCCTCTAAAGGTCTTTTTGTAGATAAAGACGAAATAACTGATACGGTTTCGGAAACTGACACGCCTAGTGTTATTTGACACCTTTTAAGACTTTTTCTACCCTTATGGTCTGGTGGAAAGGTGGACGGAGAACTCTTTAGACATACGTCCGGTCATTCGTTGTCAATCTTGACCTATACCCTGTTGTCTGACCAAGGTTTATCCTTTTCCTCATGCAGTTCCGACATAAAACAGTGGGACGAAGAAATTGAAGATACGTCTCGTGTAGTACTCTTTGCGACCCGACCTTCTTTGTGTTCGACCTTAGTTCTAACGGTCCTCTTTATCGTTATTGGAGTCTATACGTCTACTATGGTGGGAATACCGTCTTTCACTTCTCCTTGATTTTTCGCAGAACTACTTTCACTTTCTCCTCTCACTTTTTCAACCGAATTTCGAGTTGTAAGTCTTTTACTTCTAGTACCGTAGACCAGGGTAGTGAGGTACCCTTTATCTACCTCTTAGTCACCTTTGTCACAGTCTGAAATAAAAACCCCCGAGGTTTTAGTGACGTCTACCACTGACGTCGGTACTTTAATTTTCTGCGAATGAGGAACCTTCTTTTCAATACTGGTTGGATCTATCGTATAAGTTTTCGTATCTGTAATGAAATGGCTGATTCCAGGCAGATCAGTTTCGATACCAAAAAGGTCATCAGTACATACCTACACTCTCAACCTGACACTTCTTCCGACTCATGGTTTCTTGACTACGAAAACTTGACACCACAACCTATTCTGAGAATTCTCAGGGAACATAACGTTCCTCTAGGTTGGTCAGGTAAGACTTCCTCTAGTTGGGACTCACAAGAAACCTACCTTACTACGATTTCGACTTTGAGGTCATGAAACCGGTGGAGTACCGTTTCTCAACTGAGTAACCTTTTCTGAAACTACGACCCTCCCTAACCCCCGTCCTCTTCTTCCCCTGCTGGCTCCTACTCTACCGACCTACCGTAGTGACTGAGCTACCTGCACTCAGACTCACTTGAGACCCTCAGCCACTACCTGTCTCTCCGGACCACACGACACTAAGTACCCCAGCGTTTCTCAACCTGTGCTGACTCGTTCACTTGACTTGACTTGACTTTGATTACGTTCAAATCTAATAACCAATTACCAGGTGAAGATAGGAGAGTTAGTCCGAATGGGGTCGTGATAATAATTGGAACATTATTATGTTAAGACGTAAGACACTCCGGTAAATTCTTACGACTACCTTGTTTTCCTACTGATTTCTAACCCCTAAGCCATGTCTAACGGACTGGAAATTTTGATACTTCTTTGAGGTAATCGACCGTTTTGTTCGTGGAAGTACAAGAATACTTTTCTGATGGGAAGTGAGATCCGCAAGTTTACTGAATATCTAATTATAAATAAAATAGTCACCGATGTTGAGTCCCCCTTTATACGTCGATATAGTACTAGTGAAGTAGTCGGGGGAAAGGAAAAATCAAATGTTTTATGTATGTATATATGTATGAATATTTATATATATATATATATATATATATATATATATATATTTTATAGAAGAAACAAGGGTTAAAATATAAACATAAGAGATACTCTCTTTGATCGTGAGTTTCGGTCCCGAAGACTGAAGGACAGAAGGACTTGTGAGTCCTCATAAGGTTGATTGGGGAGAAAAGTTGATTATCACTGAAATTTATAATATAAAACGAAGTGATTTAACCGTCTGAAATCTTTACCTCCGGGAAACCAACTAACTCTTTGAATTATGAGTTGTCCTACCATTCGACTTAATCACGGTAGTAGGTCGGTAATACTCTTTGTTGTATAATCCTATTGTAATTATGGAGTAAAAATTTTTTTCGAACATAAATTATCAGAACGTAAATTGTTGGAAGTGAGTGAATCCAAATTGGAAGTGAGTGAAAAGGAAAAGGTCAAGACCTTTAACTCTTCAAAAAGAACCGTATTGACTGGTTTTTTTTTTTTTTTTCCTTTCTTTCTTTTCTTTTTTATGAGGAACCCCTTCCTCCTTTTCCCTCTTTCTTTGTCTGTCTCTGGTCTAGCCATTATCGACTTAATGACGTACATCACAACCAAATAACTAAGCAAACTCCCGAGATACCTATCCGTGTCTACCCTGGTTTAAGAACAAAGTGACAAATGTTCAGACCCATTGAAGAGACTCTGAGTCGAGGAACTAAACATTTTACCTAAATTATTGACGTGGAGAGTATCCCTACGACACTTCTGATTTGTTTTACTGTAAACTTTGAAAATTCAAGACGGACACTACATACGAGATTGAATATGGAAATCCAGGAAATTCATGGGGTTGACAGAGTATCCAGTGTCAGAACGTTTTACGTACACACCAAAGTGTTTCCATCACCGACCCCCGCGAGTAGATTGGAAGGGACACTTTCGAGTCCTGGGAGGAACGAGGGTCAGAGACGGATCTATAACTGTGAATTGGAACAGAAAATACCTCTTTGTACGTAGGGGTAATCTTATATTAGAACCGTAAAACATCTCTCAGACGAAATGAGAGATTCCGATTCTCGACCGAGGAGGACGGAGGTCGTGGGAGTCCCTCCGTTGTACGGACGTAACAGTTGATAACCTTTGGGTTAAGAGATACGGTCACAATAAAATCGACCTTATAGGGACCTCCTGTCTTTTATACGTCTAACTATTGTCTATGAAACAATACCAACTAAGACTTTTAACCGAATGTAAAATTTAATAACATTCGGGGAAGACTTCAAGGAACTATAGAAAAAGTTATTGTAAAGGTAAAATGACAGATACTAAACAAACTGGAGTATTACCAGGAGTCACAAGAGACTCACAAGTCTCGAGTTCTTTGAATATCCTATTAAGCTAGTACCCCCCTTCTGTCACAACTCGGAACCCTCGGAATGTCTATGTGTGACTTATGGTGGATCTTCAGTGGCGAGAAAGAGAAATCGGAGTTCGATATAAATTACGAGAAGTCTTACCTTAATCTAGATAATTCACACTTGTAATTGACATACTCGAATCAAATCAAAGACGTCGATGGTCTATAAGACAACAATACATATTTCACTCTCTTTATTTTAGATGGAGAGTCCAAACGACACTTCAAGAAGTAAGGATATTATTGGGAGTAGCGGGGAGAAGACATGCGGAGAGTCAGATCACTACCGTTGAGCTCCGACTCTGGACTAAGGTCGAACCGTCCTAGAATTTCAGATCTCGTCCTCTTTCCGTTACTCACCCTGGTATCCCTTGTAACCCTACTCACGACACTACTTCTCACAATTCCTTTGTAATGAGCAGATCTAGACCCTTCCAGTCCCTTCCGAAGGACTTCATTCTCAGAAGTCTCTCCAGAGACCACTCAAGAAGTCCGTCACCACCCTCGTGCACACAAGACCCCTCAGTAATTCTTCAACAAGGTTCTTCCTCTGAAATTCTTCCGTTCCTCCGGTTTCACATACCCCCAAGTCATTTCGACCTTCTGTCTCTTCAAACCACTCCTCTCCCGGTCGTAACCATTCCGACTTCCTCCCAACTCTTTCCGTGTAAACAGAAGAGACATGTGGAAGTAAGGACGAAGGAACTAAATCTGGGACAAAGAGAAGTGTCCCCAAAGAAGACTTTCAGAAGACCAAAGATTAGAACTGGTAAAGGTGTCAAGACCCTCTTACCAATAGTATATAGACTACCACAATATGACGATAATCTTGGGAATTGACTAGAAGAAAGTAAATTTCTCGACAGGACGTTTCGACGGGGACCTTTACAAAGAAGACCCTTTACGAGACCCCGGTCCTTACCTTCCCCACTCTCACCCGACGACCCGTACTTCCCAAGGTCCCATTGTATAGACCCCTAGTGAAGTAAAATAAGGAAGGAAGACCTTATGTATGGTCCTGGAATTGACAAGACTCTTCGGGACGTCAATTTCTTTGTAAAACTAAATTGGATCTTAAAGTATCGGTAAAATTAGTAACTTAAACAAAACAGGAAAGAAAAAAAGGGGTGTAAAAATACGTGACCGTCCTCGACAAGTGTCTCGGGTCAAACCCTTTACGACCTTTCACCCTAATTCACTCAATTTATGTGTAAAGATTCTTTCCGTTTGTAAATACTGGGTCCAGGAGTAGTAGGTATAGAAGGTTTTAGTCGGAGTAGAAGGTATAGAAAAAAAGAGTCGGATATAGAACAGGGTGACTTACTGAACTCCAAGGGATTCAAATACTACGAGAACACTACTAGACTCTCCGGAGGACCTCTCTTGAGTCGGAATTCCCTCCTAAGTCTACGTCACGTGAACTGAGTCCTAGTTCTGAAGTCCCTTCTCTTCGATACACACGTCGACGGGACTCTACTGTAAGGGTGGTTCGGGTCGTCTAAGACCACAGTAGGACGGTTGGTCCTCACCCCAAGTACACGATTGACGTAACCGAGTCAACAAATGGAAAGATTCCGTTCAAAGGAGTCGACATTTTCACCTTACTGTTATTAAGAACGAAAGTCCCTATGACTCCCCTAATTTATATTTTACGGATTATATGATTAACCGTGTACCGTTCGTAAGTCACCCCGAAAGGTCCACCAAGTCATTCATTTCTTAGACGGACTACACGTCGTCTTTGTCCGTCTACGTTCAACCTTTCTAACCTTTCTAGGGGATCTCCTCCCGTACCGTTGGGTGAGGTCATAAGAACGGATCTCTTAGGGTACTTATCTCCTTGGACCTCCCGATACCAGGTATCCTAGCGTTTCTCAGCCTATGCTGACTTCACTGACTCGTGCGTGTGTGCATTCGTAAGTTACTTAGATCGATAATGGTGAGATCCTCGTTAGTAACGATTAATTGTTATTGCAAATGTTATCGATTGTGTTTATATCACGAATGAGACAGAAGCGAGAAGACTGTATAAATTTACAGTGTATACAAAAGTAAATTGTAAGTGATGTTGTGATACTTCGACCTTAATTATAATAGGGGTTACGTGTCTCTTTGCTTATTAAAGTCTTCAGTGTGTTGATCGTTCACCACCTCGGTCCTAAACTAGGATCCTTCAAACTGAGATTTTGTATATGAGACTTGATGATGAGATTTGACATAATTTGTTTTCTTATTTCCTTGACAAAGTGGTTCCTACAACATTCACTAAACCCTTGTGTGTCTTCGTCAGGACAAAGTCCGAGAACTGAGATGTTCCGTTGGATTTCTTTTTCTCTTCCAGTTCCGGGGAGTAAGACGATCCAGGGGACACGTCAAACGTATAGTCACTGTTGTGAGTCCTTTCTTGTCGTTACTGATCGATCTAGTCTTACCGATTTGTCGTGTACCCCCATGTCTGATCTTTAAAGGTCTTTATGAGATTCCTAAATCACCCTTTACCAGACAAGACAGGGTCGATTATCCTTGTTTGTCATCGCCGTGAATTGATGGGACCGCTGACATTGAAGTGGACATGGGGACTCATCTATCGGAGCGAAGAAGGTCCGAAGAGCCAGAATTCCTACGGTAGACCTAAACAATCACTGAGAAGGGACCCCTTCACGAGGTTCACTTTATCGGACCAACCTAAGATAGCGAAAGAGGGAGTGCAGAATGACGAAATCCGGGATTTGTGTTCCCGAGAAGTTATTTATATAAAATTTAATTTAATATAACTTTTTTGTTTATTTCCCGGTTCAAATATTGACTTTAAAGTTACCGGTTTATTGTTGACCTGTGAACTATGGTACCCCTGGAATAAACTAGAATATTTTTGGACAGTACCTTATATATATTGCATGAAGGTTTTATTAAAATACGTCAAACCTTCACTATGTTCGGTTGAACGTTTCATGGTCATCAAACTTTATTACGATTAGAAAGTCGGTAAGTAATGCAACCGATTTTTGGTTGTATGAACTTTTTTTTTTTTTTTCCAACAAAAAGAAAATTGACTATTATAAAGAAGAGGATTTTGTCTCCTTACAACTTTACCAAACTAGATAAAGTTTCATTGTTTTTAATTCTTGACCTGGAAAATCCGAACCTCTGTTTACTTTATTGTTGAGATAAAATCTATTCGACCCACGGATGTATAGAAACAAGGACAATTCAAGAGAGACTAAATACTGAAACCCGAGGACCTACCGTGGCACCATTTTTCAAGCGGATTGTCACGTCCTCTCTATTCTCTGTCCCCAAGTTAGGGATTCAGTCTTTCTCGGGGACCTCATCCTTTACCGTTGGTGAGGTCATAAGAATGGACCTTTTAGGGTACCTGTCTCTTCGGACCGTTCGATACCAGGCACCCCAGTGTTTCTGAGTCGTGTCACCTCGGTGACTCGTGTGTCCGCGGAAACCGATTCTTTCGGCGACCACGTTCCTTCTGGCGGAGGACTACCACCGAAGTTTGTACTGGAAGGACGATAAGTGGAGAAGGGTCACGCCACTGAAAGTTTAGTAGGCCGTTCTTGAAAGACACGAGGGTGATCCGTGTCGATGGCACAAAATCCGTGACACCTACGCCGTCGGTGTCTGGGTCGACGGATCAGGCCAGAGAAGGGAGGACCTCAAGTGAGAGATCACCTGATATCGATCGGTTAACTGAAGAGATTCTGAGTGAGACGAAATATGCTCTTACTCATATTGAGATCAAAACTCTTTCGTCTTTCTGGATCGTCTCGTGTGTAGTGTGATATCTCCTTGTAGGAAACGAAAAAAAAAAAAATTAAATTAAAAATAAGATACCACCCCATATTAACTAAAAGACCTACTAAACTTTCAGTGATCTCTTCCGTTACCGTTTGGTGAAGGTATAAGAACGGAACTCTTGGGGTACCCGTCATACTTTTCCGTTTTTATATACTGGGACTTTCTACTTGAGGGGTCCAACTATCCACGGGTTATGCGATGACGTCTTCTCACCTCGTTATTGAGGTCTTTCTTGCTTCTGTACCTTGGTTTCACCTTTGTTGTGGGTCAACACCAATACTGACCGTTACCTTCATTTCAGGTTACGACATTTCTTGTTATATCGTATCCTTGGACCTGCAATCCAGGTACTTAGTTCCATTTAACCTTCAGCAATTTGTCCTCTACCGTTCTCACTATAGTTGTAAAATCCTTAGTCACTTTATTTTACCTTTCCCGTTTGAAGTGAGTCCACTGGAAATTTAGATGATAACACCCGTTCTTAGAGAATCTTCTTTACCTCATCGAGAGTATCAGTTGTTTTCTCAGGCATTACGTCATGAACTCAGGTCAGAGTTTTTGCTGCGTTACCAGAGACACATAAAGGTTCCGTTTGGTAAGTTATACTGTCATTGGGTTCAGATACGGGGTTAGTCATTACGACTTCTTCGACTTCAACTTACCAAGATACTTCTAAGTGTTCTGGAAGATCTTGATTGTGGGGCTTTTCTATAGGGAAAGCAATGTCCCCTGACCTTACGTTTTCATCCTTCAATCCTCTATGGACCTCATTGTCCGTTTAAACCTGAACCTTATGTTTTACTTCGTTCTGTTTCCGATTGTCTCAAAACGGTTCTATCACGTAACCAGTATCGGTCGTGGGAGAAGGTTTTCGTGTTCTCTTCTGAGATGTGTACCTGTAGTGATCTACCAGTTATTGCTTTATTTTAACCAATATAAGAAACGTGGGTTTCTACCTCTTCGAGATATGTCTGTCACTTTTGTTCTGACCCTCGACTGACACCGAGTCTAGTACTTCAAGAATAACGATTTAAGTCTGAATTTAACTTCTTTCATCCCTTTCATACTGGACTTAGTTTAGGTAATGTTGATATGTCACCTTCACTGTTTATCTAAGTTCCCTAATCTAGACTCTGTCCCACGGACTTCTTGATACCTACCTCCAAACACTCTAACATGACCTCCGTGACTAGTCAAGTAGAGGTTCTTTTTATTTACGTTTTTCCTTTTTACCAACGGACTACTCCGGAATGTTTATCGACTCTTTTCTTCTCTTTGTTTTCCGTTTTCTCTTTTCCTTTCTATATGGGTATACTTACGTCTCAAGGTTTCTTATCGTTCCACTCTATTCTTTCAGAAGAAGACACTAGTTACGTTTCTTTATCTCCTTTTCTTGTCTTACCCTTTCTGATCTCTAGAGAAGTCCTTTTAATCGTTATGGTCCCCTTGTAAAGTTCGTTTCTATCCATGTTATTTCCTTTCTTTACCATACCTAGATTGTCTTCGTCTACTGTGATTCTCCACCGTTCTTATGTGTCTTCTTGATATGTTTTTTCTAGAATTACTGGCTCTATTGGTGTTGCCACACTAGTGAGTGGATCTCGGTCTGTAGGACCTTACGCTTTAGTACACGTGGAATCCTTCGTGGTGATACTTGTTTCGATCACCTCCACTACCTTAAGGTCAACTCGACAAAGTTTAGGACTTTCTACTACGACACTTTCACGACGTGAGTTATACGGTCTTTTAAACCTTTTGAGTCGTCACCGGTATCCTGACCTTATCCAGTCAAAAGTAAGGTTAGGGTTTCTTTCCGTTACGGTTTCTTACAAGTTTGACGGTTTGTTAACGTGAATAGAGTGTACGATCGTTTCATTACGAATTTTAAGAGGTTCCATCCAAAGTTGTCATGCACTTGACACTTGAAGATCTACAAGTTCGACCTAAATCTTTTCAGTCTCCTTGGTCTCTAGTTTAACGGTTGTAGGCAACCTAGTAGCTATTTCGTTCTCTCAAGGTCTTTTTTTGTAGATGAAGATGAAATAACTGATACGGTTTTCGGAAACTGACACACCTAGTGTTGTTTGACATCTTTTAAGAAGTTCTCTACCCTTATGGTCTGGTAGACTGGACGGAGAACTCTTTGGATATACTTCCAGTCCTTCGTTGTCAATCTTGACCTAACCTTGTTGTCTGACGAAGGTTTAACCCTTTCCTCATATAGTTTCCACATATAACAGTGGGACGAATAAATTGAATACACGTCTCAGATAGTACACTCTACGTTCAGACCTACTTCGTGTTCGACCTTAGTTCTAACGGTCCTCTTTATTGTCATTGAAGTCTATGTCTCTACTTAGGTGAGAATACCGTCTTTCGTTTCTCCTCGATTTCTCGGAGAACTACTTTGACTTTCTCCTCTCACTTTTTCGACCGAATTTTGAGTTGTAAGTCTTTTGATTCTAGTACCGGAGACCAGGGTAGTGAAGTACCGTTTGGCCACCCCTTTGTTACCTTTGTCACGGTCTAAAAGAAAAGAACCCGAGGTTTAGTGACGTTCACCACTGACGTCGGTACTTTGATTTTCTGCGAACGAGAACCCTTCTTTCCGATACTGGGTGGATCTGTCGTATAATTTTTCGTCTCCATAATGAACCGGTTGTTTATAGGCGAATCAGTTTCGATACCAAGAGGGTCATCAGTATATACCTACACTCTAAACCTGGTATTTCTTTCGACTCACGGCTTCTTAACTACGAAATTTGACACCACAACCTCTTTTGTGAACTCTCAGGAAACCCGACGTTTCTCTAGTTTGGTCAGTTAGGACTTCCTTTAGTCAGGACTTACAAGTGACCTTCTTGACTACGACTTCGACTTGGAGGTTGTGAAACCGGTGGATTACACTTCTTGACAGAGTAACCTTTTTTTGGGACTACGACCCTTTCTAACTTCCGCCCTCCTCTTCACCTACTGTCTCCTACTCTGCCGTAGTGGTTGAGATATATGTACTTAAACTCGTTCAAAGTCCTCAACCACTATCTCTTCGGACCACACGTCGTCAGGTAACCCAAGGTTGCTCAGTCTGTCCTGACACCGACTTGATTATCGACTAAAATTTTTAACACAATCAAAGACCATATATCGTTTCACCAAGTCAATGTGTATATGTATCCAGGTAAGAAAGGGAAAGGTAGAAGGAAAAGAAAGGTAAGAGGGTAGGTAAACCGGAAGACAGATCTTTGGACCAGAATAGAGAAGTCAGAAAGTCCGAGACCAAGTAGAGGTAAGAACTAACGTAAATATGTTGGTCTATGTCTAAAAATCAGGACGCGATCCGGATATAAAGAGAACTGGTGTCACAAGGGGACCTCGGTCAAAGGGAGCCATCGGGTCAGACGTGTGTTAAATAGAAAACAATTGAATGGAACTCTAGGACCGAAAATAAGGTTCTATTTAGGGTCGTAGGGAGTGGATGAAACTAGGTGTGAAAGGGACCTAAGGGAGGAGGTACTGGCGACTTTTTAGGACTGTTCTTCCAATGTTGTCTTTCTCAAAGAAGGGTTTCGGAGTCAGTTTGAGTCAGTGAGTCAACGCAGGCTGAGAAACGTTGGGGTAACTGACGTCGTACGGTCCGAAGTGACAGGTAGTGGTTGAGGCTCTCGAACGAGTTTGAGTACAGGTAACTCAGCTACTACGGTAGGTTGGTAGAGTAGGAGATAACAGGGGAAGAGGAGGGTGGAAGTTAGAAAGGGTCGTAGTCCCATAAAAGGTCACTCTCTCAAGAAGTGAAATCCACCAGTTTCATAACCTCGAAGTAGAAGTCGTAGTCGGAAAGGTTACTTATAAGTCCTGACTAAAGGAAATCCTACCTGACCAACCTAGAGGAATGTCGGGTTCCCTGAGAGTTCTCGGAATAGGTTTTGGTGTCAAGTTTTCGTAGTTAAGAAGTTACGAATCGAAAGAAATACCATGTTGAGAGTGTAGGTATGTACTGATGATCTTTTTGGTATAGAAACGGATCTACCTGGAAAGAGTCGTTTCATTCCAGAGACGAAAAATTATACGACAGATCCAACCAGTATCGAAAAGAAGGTTCCTCGTTCGCAGAAAATTAAAGTACCGACGTCAGTGATGAACGTCACTAAAACCTCGGGGTCTTTGATTTCAGACGGTGATAAAGGGGTAGATAAACGGTTCTTCACTACCCTGTTCTTTGATACTAGAATCAAAAGACTTACAACTTAAAATTCGGTCGAAAAAGTGAGAGGAGAAAGTCAAAGTAGTTCTCCGAGAAATCAAGGAGAAACGAAAGACGGTATTCCCACCACAGTAGACGTATAGACTCCAATAACTATAAAGAGGGTCCGTTAAACTAAGGTCGAACACGAAGTAGGACGGGTCTAAAAGTGTACTACATGAGACGTATATTCAATTTATTCGTCCCACTGTTATATGTCGGAACTACACAAGGAAAGGGTTAAACCTTGATCAGACTTAAAGTAGAAGCGGAAAATTATGATAGATGTCGACCCTACCATACGGGGAGTCCACAGAGTGAAAGTGAACTCAGAGTCTCCCCGGAGTAAAGGAGTTCCGAGTTCAGAGACTTCAAAAGTCTGATACTCCCTATTCACAGACATCTATAGTTATAAAGAGGAACTTAGTACTTACTACTCTCAGAATCCTTCGTCATTTCACGGATCAATCCTTTTAGTGTGTCACCGTGATTCCAAGTCGCATTGACAAATCTAGATACTTTAACGGGCCGTTTAGTCTCTTATTTCCTAAGGTTTGACTTACACACCACAAATTACCGGACCTCGGTCTCACCCGAAAGTTTCAGGTCTCGTGTGAAACACCTATTTACCCTCTTGACACCAGAGACAGAAGTCAATGTTCTTACCTACATTGAACAAACTTGTGAGATGTGACGCTAATGAGTAAGTAAGTAAGTGACTGACAATTATTTATAAATAAGTCAAAGATGAGATGACCGACACGGGATGTCTCTTGAGACCCGTCCGTCTTGATCAGGTTCGGGAAAACATAGGTCCAGTCCTTTTGTCTGTAGATACACTTGTTCGTATTTTATTTTAGTCTGACCATTCTCTTATCACTGGTCCCCCGCGTCGAAATTGATCCTACCATTCCTTTCACGACGGATGAATAAAGGAAGATCCGTGGACCGTAACCCGATCCCTTTCTAAAAGGTCGGAAGTGTGATAAAAGTAACCCCGATGTGCTAAGAAACAACACCCCGTGGCAAGAGAAGTACTACCTCACAAATAGTTTCAGGTGTACGACCGTCAAAAGGGGGAATGTGGGACGCGTGTTAACACTGTTAGTTTTTTCAGAGGTCTGTGACTGTCTCTCGACACACACGTTTACTTAAAAACCGATTAAAGAAAGAAGGGTAGTAAGGTCTGTACTTCATGGTTTGTGTCTTCCTCTTACAGGAAACCGAGTTAGTAGTCTTACTCTAAGGTAGGATAGACCAAGGTCACCTCCCCCTTTTTTTTTTTTTTTCGGATTTGACCTTCTTGAGTCCATGTTCCGTGTCTAAATTCAGGATAGTGGGAAACTAGTCTTCCTTTAGTCTTGTTTTAATATCTTAGTGTTACTCAAAGAATGTTTCTCTCTTACTTTTGAGGTGTATGAGGGGTATACTGAAAACCATCCAATGATTCGGAACACACACACAATCAACAAGTCAACTCAGACTGAGAAACACTGGGGTACCTAACATCGGGTGGTCCGAAGAGACAGGTACCCTAAGAGGTCCGTTCTTGTTGTTTTACCTAACGGTACGGGAAGAGGTCCCCTAGAAGGGTTGGGTCTCTGACTTGGGCCCAGAGGGTGTACCGTCCGTCTAAGAAATGGTAGACTCATGATTCGGAACGATAAGGAGTTAAAGGAATAAACTTTTACCAAAATATAATAGAAGGAGTGTCCGGTCACTCCGAATTTACAACACTTCGAATTTACTTCAGTGTAGACTGAAGTCTGGGTAGACTGGGTAGACGGACGGGTCAGTCTAGGTAGACTGAAGTTTCCTGGGTCTAGTATTATCCACAACTTATTTACTATCACAAATACTAGGAATGACGGTAAAAAAAGGTACCCCAAGAACTTCGTTCTTATGACTTTACTAAACGGTAGAGGAAGAGGTCACCTGGTGTAAAACAGTCTTGAGAGATGGTACTAGATCAGTTATAAAACCGTTGGACTACACTTCTTGGTTGAGTAATCTCTTCTGGGACTACGACCCTTTCTAACTTCCTTCCTCCTCTTCCCCAGCCGTCTCCTAGTCTACCAACCTACCGTAGAGGTTGAGTTAGTTGTACTCAAACTCGTTTGAGAACCTCTATCTCTTCTTGTCTCTTTGGACCGCACGACGTCAAACACCCCAACGTTTCTCAGTCTGTGTTGAACCGTTGACTTACTGTTGTTAGCAGTAAAACAGTCATTGAACCCCACATATAAATTTAGACAAGAGATTAAACTCGAGTCAGACTCTGGACAACGTAAAGTCCTAATTGTTTTACTTCAACAAAAGTAAATATGTAAACTGCAAAAAAAGGAGTTGATGGAATTTTGGAGGTCATTGTGAGTCGTGGGGACCGAGGACTCTTCTCCGGGGTCAAAAGGGGGTGGAGACTCGTGACTCGTACGACTTACCAAAAAACCTCAGACACCGAGTCCGTTTTGACGACCGTCCTCGGCGTCAGACTCTACCCACCTAAGGTCACATCTGGAATCCACTCGACCGACTTCAAAACGTGAAAATCGGATTTATCTCACCACGTTTTACGTTCACACCGGAGTACCTCGTCTAGAACGTCAATCAAGTCTTTCGGGACCTGAGTTTAGGATTCGGACGAGAGGTACAACGGGAGACGTTCAATGAGATGAGGCTCCCGAGTCACGGGAACAGACCTTTTACCCGTACTATTCTTACTGAGGACAACGTACGGGACCTGAACTGGTTTTTGTTATTTAACTATATAACCAAGAGGATCTTATGATACACGTAAAGAAACGAAAAAATCACGGTAACCCTTAAACATCATGTCCTCGTTTTCCCTTACAGTTGACAAACAACTTAAGACCACTGGTATTGAAGTATGATTCTTAAGTCGACTGAGAATCCTTCCCCGGAGGACATCCTTATCATCGGGTTGACCGTCTCTCTTGTAGTCACGAACCATTTTAGTGAACGAGTCTCGGAAGTATTTGTCATTTTTAAAGATACAATCTTAGGATCGATCCTTTTGGAGTTCATGAGAATCTCGAGTAGGTAAGGAAACTAAACGTTTACGAAAATCGTCACCTTGGGAAACGGACGTTACTTTGAAATGAACTTTCGAGATCTTCCTTTTCTCTGTGACTTCGTTTCCCTACCCTCCCATCTCTGCGGTTAGTCCACTTCTTTTATTCTGAATCCATCAATTGTGTAACTCAGTTTCCGTTTCACGTCCGATCGTGGTCGAAAGTAAAATTACCTGACCCGACAGAGGGAACCAGAAGTTTACACACTAAAACGTAGAGTCACCACTGCCACCCCTAATTAGGAGTGATTTTATTGAGAACGTTCACCGTCGACGGTGGTGGTGGTAGGAACGTCTTCCCACCTCTGACCTCTCTGAGACTTCACTTAAGGAAAATGTACGGAGTGAAGTGCATAGAGTGAGACATTCATCTCCTTTCGGAAGAGTTAAAGGATTTCATCGAAGAGGTACATGGTTATGGGGAGGAAAAGTGGTCCCGTGAACTCGAAACCTTTTTCCCTTTTTTCTTAGACAACTTAAGTAAAAAGTGTGGGTAGGAGATGAAGTCGGTAGAAAGGGGTGAATTCTTAAACAGACCCTCTGGATCTCTAAAAAAAGAAAAAAGGACTTATTTCACGAGTCGTTACCAGGGAACTTGTTTCGGGTTCGTAAACGATTTCGGGTAGTAGGGTGTTCACAGAGGAGAAGAGACTTAAGGCTCATGACGACGTTTTACGAACGATTTATTCACACTTATTCTATTAATAGACGAAGGTAAAAGTTTTTCCGAACTACCGTCCACCTCAACCATTCCGTCTCGAGAGTGTAAATTATTATTGAAACATTTGTACCGAAAGAAGACAAATCTACGTTATTGTTAAAGGTCAAAAGTGTATTTACAATAGTTCTCCTACGATTTACTGTATTCTAACAGAACAGTAAATGGTAGGTCCATTTTAACATTGGTTAAATTCAGTCGTAATAAAGATCTTCTCTTCTCAGGATGATTCCCACAGTAAGACTTAGCCCTCGAAGTCTCTTGACTCTACAGCCGGTTTATGAGTGTCTGTTCCACTCTGTAGTGAAATCACTTCTATTACTACGACAGACTAGGAGTAGATTGACGGAGGAAGAACTTAGTTCCGATGTGGAGGCACAGTGGAACGATTAGGACGGAGTCGTCTCTGACAGTGGTCTTGACGTCAAGTCTTTACAGGGTCTCCACTCCCACCTGTCTTCTGGACGAATAGGTTGACTTTTTAGTACCGAGAGAAAGAAAATTTAAAAACCGGGAAACAGTTTCCCTCCCTAAATCTTATTAAAAGACTTAGAAAGGGACCTCAGAAAGAGGGAACTAAAGACTAGATTAGATATAAAGTCTCGTAGTATTGCAGTGTTTGGTTTAGATTAGGTAGAGGAGGAAAATTTCTATCCTTTCAACTCCAGTTCGGGTCCACTCCCAGCAGTTGGACCAGTTTGATGTTCGATTACCAATGAATGTCGACCTTATTCTTCACCAGAGTGACAACAGAAAGGTTACAAGGAAATCGTTCTGATTTAAATATGCAAAGTGGGGCATAAGATCTTACGTACCGAAGAGACACTAGAGAAGTAAGAGACCCCACAAGTATTTACAGGTGACTATAAGAGACTGAATATTGTGTCTCTTCTCAAAACACCACCCCTATCCACACGACCCTGTAATGGACATGTTGACTTTTGTTTCCGAGTACACTCACTCGATCTCCTCCTGGGTCGTCCGGTCAGTGTCATCACCGAGATCTTCTAAAAAGATGTAAAAAAAAGAAAATTATTAAAATACAAAAACAAATTACCAGTGTCTTTATTTTGTGTGAGTATGAGAAAATTGTTGACTTATTAAATCTTTATTATAAAAGAGTAGAGTATATAACCTACTAGGTGTACCGGGGATACGATTTTACTATATTTAATGTATCGGAAAAACACGACGCGGTCTGAACCTTATATCAAGCAAAAATATCAGTATAACGACAATAAACAAAACAACAATAACATCGAGAAAATAAAACAAAATAAGGACTACAAGGATTCCCCTTGGATCGTCCCGAGTCACTTATAAACGTCTTAGACAGCTAGCTACCCGCCGTGTGCACTGTCAGAGACGTGACCCGTACTCGGACTCTACCTTTTCATTTATTTGACCCCCTCCTCTTTAGTTGACTTTGACCTGCACCTTCCACCCCGCCTCTGTCACACTAGTACCTTTCCCCAGCATCTCAACCCTCAAGTCCTTACTCCGAGATCTAAGGTCCGTGTAACCAACCTTAGGACCAGTCTGAGTGAGAATCAGTGCACTTGGACCTGTTCGGTCAATCACGGTGACTCGGACAGAGATGTCATGGTTTTTTTACCTCTTGTATCCTGATTAAGGTATCCGGACACACTCCTGAAGTGGTTCGTAAAATTGAACCTCTTGTGAATAATGTCACGGTCCGTATATGTTTCAGTTCATTTATAATAGTAAAATTTAATAATAATTAGTTTTATATGTCTTTTATGTTAAGTAACTAAAGAGGAGGGAGGGGACGGTTTATTTGTTCTGTTTTTTACTCACTGGGACGAATCTACTTTTGGGTTGACTGTGTTAAAACCTCCTACGTTCATTTGGTGTGTCCCCAATTCCTGTCGACTTGTATACACCTACACACCTTCCTGTCAATCTTACCGACAATTAAAATTATTGATGTCAGGTTGTTCGCCTACATAAAATACGACAAACTCTTTTTATCTCGTTCAATAAATTTGGGGAGTGAAAAGTCTACTTTTATGACTCCGAGTTAAAATATATTTACCACTCATGATGAGGTCCTCGACCACTACCTGTCCCTCCGGACCGTACGACGCTAAGTGCCCCAGCGTTTCTCAGTCTGTGTTGACTCGTTGACTTGACTATTATCCTATAATACGTTTCAGATGTCCATAAGCGTCGAGACATAAAGGGGTACCCCGAGGAGTGAGATCGTCCGACGGAGGACACTCTGTCTTTCCCCTTCCTCTCTCCTCCTGGTCCACTCTGTGTCGAATTCTACCTCTGCTCCCTTTGACTCTGTCTGTCCTAGGTTTCTCAGGGAAGAGGAGTCTTCACTCTCCCTCGGTAGTCGAGTCTCGCCTCCGAGTTTTATTCCCCGACTGACCAGTCACCACCCTGTCTCCTTTTATCAACCTTAAACCTTATAAACAACTCCTCTTATACTCTACTTCAATTGTACTCTTACTTCCCTCCGGGCAGAATAGACCTAGAGAAGTCTCCGAAAAAAATAATAAAATTGTAAAATAAATAAATAAAAACGACTTTACCGTGGTGAAGAGTACTCTTCCCGTGTAAAAGACCCCAAGAGGGTTCTCAGTGAGATTTTTTTTCACCGAATCATCACCCACTCGAGAGATTCAAGATTCTTGGTCTCTCCGTCTTCGGAGTATCCGAAGACAGAGTCGTCGTTCGGGCACCCACCTGAAGGGGTCACCTGGAGTGGGAGTAGGACTTGGTACCGGGAGGAGCCCAGTTTTAGGAAACGACTTGTATACAAACGAGACAATGGACGTAGAGAGAGAGAGGAACTCAAAACCCTCAACCTCCTTTCAGTAAAAAGACAGGTAAGTATATAAAGACACACCTAGTGTTGTTTGACACCTTTTCAGGATTTCTCTATCTGGTGCAATAGACGGAGGACTCTTTAGACATACACCCAGTTCTTCGTTGTCAATCTTGGCCTGGACCTTATTGTCTGACCAAGGTTTGACCCTTTCCCCATACTGTTCCGACATATAACAGTAGGACGAATAAAATGAATATACGTCTGATGTAGTACACTTTACGACCGGACCTACTTCGTGTTCGACCTTAGTTCTAAAGGGCCCGTTTATAGTTATTGGAGTCTATACATCTACTGTGGTAGGAATACCGTCTTTTACTTCTTCTTAATTTCTCGGAGAACTACTTTGACTTTCTCCTCTCACTTTTTCGTCCGAATTTTGAGTTGTAAGCTTTCGGTTCTAGTACCGTAGACCAGGGTAGTGAAGAACCATTTATCTACCCTTTGTTACCTTTGTCACTGTCTGAAATAAAAGAACCCGAGGTCTTAGTGACGTTTACCACTGACGTGGGTACTTTAATTTTCTGTGAACGAGGAATCTTCTTTTCGATACTGGTTGGATCTGTTGTATAATTTTTGGTCTCTGTAATGAAAAGGTTGTTTCCAGACGGATCAGTTCCGATACCAAAAAGGACGCCAATAGATACCTACACTCTCAACCTGATATTTCTTTCGACTCGTGGCTTCTTAACTACGAAAACTTGACACCACAACCTCTTCTGAGAACTCTCAGGGAACCTGACGTTCCTCTATGTTGTTCAGGTAGGATTTTCTCTAGTCAGGACCCACAAGTAACCTTCCTGACTACGACTTCCACTTTGATGTTATGAATCCGGTGGACTACGTTTCTTGACTGAGGAATCTTTTCTGGGACTACGACCCTTTCTGACTTCCGTCCTCCGCTTCTCTACTGTGTCCTACTCTCCCAACCTACCGTAGTAGTTGAGTTACCTGTTTTCAAGCTAGTTCGAGGCCCTCAACCACTACCTGTCCCCCCGGACCGCACACGTAAAGTACACCAACGTTCCTCAGTCTGTCCTGACTCGCTGACTTGCCTGTTATATAGGGAAGTAAGTAAATAAGTTTTTCATAAATAAACCATAGTTAAAAAATGGGTCACAAAAACTATATGGTAGAGCAAAAGTAAAGTTGGATCGTGACACTCTACCCAAAAAAGGAGTGTAGAGTATCCAATCCGTCGGCCACGACTCTTCACTTCACTACATCAGTGTCCCTACGGGGCACATTTCGACGGGACTGGGGTCCGAACAGACAGACGAAGGTGACAGACACGAGACCAGGGGCCGGAGACTGTCTAAGAGAACGACCAGACGGACCGAAGATCCTGGGTTCTCTGAAGTTCCCGGACCACGATGACTAGAACAAGAATCTCTGTCTCTTGACGTGGCGTCTAAGCTGTCCTGACCACCACGGTCTGTGTAGGAAAACGTTGGAACCGGAGACAAAGTCAAAACGGAGTTCAGGTTCCGTAAGGGTGTAAGACTCGAGACACCCTTGGAAATTCTGTACCTGAACTTGCCAAGGGTTGCAACTCTTAATAATATCATTAATTAATTACTTATGAGGTTATTAAAACGTACGGAAATGGGGACGTATTGAACTCGGAACGAAGACCCCGAAACCCCGTTCAAAATTATAATCCCATACACTGAAAATAAGTCTTCCGTCAAATCGAAAAGATGACCTATTCTTTATGATGGACAAGTTCTTTATTCCTCCACTCTGACTTTTTATATCGGAGGAAATTAAGAGGAAAAAATCAAAATACTAAACAAAGAGACGATTCAAATCTCGACGGAGTCTTTGAGACCAGTAGTTTCAAAACCGATGATGACTTTACTCCCTGAGTCTTCATGAATTATTCTCTCTTAAACCTGACTAGTAAGGTCCAGTGGACCTGAAGAAAGGTCCATTTACGATCAATACTCCCTTACACACACACACACACACACACACACACACACACACACACACTCTCTCTCTCTCTCTCTCTCTCTCTCTCTCTCTCTCTCTCTCTCTCTCTTTATCTCTGTCTCCCTCTCTCTCTCTCTGTCTCTTCTCATACCTCGTACCATGTTTTTTTCTTCCCTCAGTATCCTCTCTCTGTCTCTCTCACCGTTCCTGAGAAGGGAAAGAATGTGATGAGGCACGAGGTCTCACTAGGAGACATTTTGTATTTATATTTGTTAACGCAAGGAGAGAATGAAGTATCTAGAGGTGACGGATTGTCAACTTCAGGTCCGAGGACCTGTGAACCGTTACTTCCGAGAAGGTGTAGACTACACAGAGGGACAAGCGGGGAGGACGGGGTGGAGACCGGANTCTCTCTCTCTCTCTCTCCCTCCCTCTTTCTTTATCTCTGTCTCCCTCTCTCTCTCTCTTCTCATACCTCGTACCATGTTTTTTTCTCCCCTCAGTATCCTCTCTCTGTCTCTCTCACCGTTCCTGAGAAGGGAAAGAATGTGATGAGGCACGAGGTCTCACTAGGAGACATTTTGTATTTATATTTGTTAACGCAAGGAGAGAATGAAGTATCTAGAGGTGACGGATAGTCAACTTCAGGTCCGAGGACCTGTGAACCGTTACTTCCGAGAAGGTGTAGACTACACAGAGGGACAAGCGGGGAGGACGGGGTGGAGACCGGAAGAGAGGGAGGGTGTGACATACGGTTGGTGTGGTGTCCCGTGCGTGGGAAGGGTCCTTTCTGAAAGTACTGGCACACGGGGTCTCCCAAGAGCAGAGGGTCGTAGCCGGACGTTCAAGACTACGTAGGAAGCTCGGAGTGGAGCATGTGGTGGGTGCGAGATTTCGGGGGGTAACTAGAGAAGTCGACCTGAAACCGGAAGAAAAGTTATTTTAGTAACGTAACATTTATGTGGAAGTGAGACTTGTCTGAAAGTGTATTGTAGTGTGTACAGACAAACGGAAAGACAAAGAGGATGATCCAACATTTGGTGTCTTCCAGTCTAGTACAAAGATAAATAAGACACGGTGGTTGGAATGTTATCATAGGTCTCAATTTTTTTTTTTATAAGTACTCGAGAAGTTTATACCCACCTTTCTTCTTCCTTACCTTCCTCCCTCTCTCCTTTCCGTCTGAGTACTCACTCAGTCAAAATTTAGTCGACGGGATCCGGACACAGTCCGTGGCTCACCATGTGATCTCTACCATGAAAGGAAACGGGAGTGTTCTCGGGACTTTACACAAAGGACAAGGAGTGGTAGAGTCTACTTCTTTGTCTACGAATGTGTCCGTCCCATGAAACAGGTACTAGTGGTGACCCCTAAAGTCTCGACTCTAAACTTGGATCTGGACAGACCTAAGTTTCGTACTCAATCAAGGTGACTATGTGGAAGGACGAGTCTACATAAGAGGAAGATGTACAACGCGAGGAACCCGAGATAAACTAGTCTTCAATAAAAGAATCTTAAGACTTTGGTCGTCTTAGTAAGTAGATGCTGAGACAATTGTCATATTGAACGTATAAATGTTCGTCTTTTTAGTCCGAAATTAAGGGAGTTATAAATTTTTCTTGTTTTTCTCGATTTTAAATAACCTACGACACTACCGATCATAATAAACAGTTGAACCGACCGGACCAAGTACCATAGGGTAGTTTTCAATAAGAGTAACAGAGACCCATTCACAAACAACCCACTATAATTAGAAATTTAACCGAAGGGACTACCAAGTCACCATTTCTTGGTGGACAATTACGTCCTCTGTACCCAAGCTAGGGACCAAATCCTTCTAAGGTTCTTCTTCCTTTATCTTTGGGTGAGATCATAAGAATGAACCCTTTAGGGTACCTGTCTCCTCGGACCACCCGATAACAGGTACCCCAGTGTTTTCTCAACCTGTGCCGAATCGTTGATCTGGTGTTGTTGGAAATTTAGTCACCTGAAACTCAGTTTAGGTTAGTTGACTTTCGGAATTAACTTATGTCTCACTGGAGAGGGTTCTCTTTTCCATAAGAACGGTCGTCTATCAGAGACCTGAGTTTGAAGTTGAAAAGGGATCTAACGGTGGAACGACCAGATGTGACGTTTAAAACCCAACCGTGAAGGTGTCAGTACACTTAGTGAAGGAATTTTAGAGAGAGAGAGGACGGAGTGTGTGTGTGTGTGTGTGTGTGTATGTGTGTGTGTGTGTCTCAACCAAGACGAAGAAACTTCTTGTGACTGACTATGTTCGAGGATGGTTAATCTCTCTGATACGTCACGAGAAAAAGAGTCGTGAAGATCTTAAGGCTATACGTACACTTAATGACCCCAGAACAATTTTACCAAAGACTAAGACAGACTGATCCTGTCCCGAATCCTAAGAAGAAGCCGTTCGAGGGTCCACTGTGACTACGACGACGAGTCCNTGTGTGTGTGTGTGTGTGTGTGTGTGTCAACCAAGACGAAGAAACTTCTTGTGACTATGTTCGAGGATGGTTAATCTCTCTGATACGTCACGAGAAAAAGAGTCGTGAAGATCTTAAGGCTATACGTACACTTAATGACCCCAGAACAATTTTACCAAAGACTAAGACAGACTGATCCTGTCCCGAATCCTAAGAAGAAGCCGTTCGAGGGTCCACTGTGACTACGACGACGAGTCCCTCGAGATGAGACACACCTGCCCAGATCTCGTGACCGACACCCTGACTTATTGGACTCGAGTTGAGACTGTGACCATTTCAACTAGACAAAAATGAGTAGTTGATGAAGATGTTTGGTTCGACGACGACGGTTCAGTGAAGTCAGTACAGGGTGAGACGTGCTGGGGTATCTGTCGTCGGGCGGTCCGAGGGGGCAGGGACTCTAAGAGGTCCGTTCTTGTGATCTCACCCAACGGTAAAGGAAGAGGTCACGTACTTGCACTTTTCACTTTCACTTCAACGAGTCAGCAGAGACTGAGACGCACTGGGGTACCTGACATCGGATGGTCCGAGGAGGCGGGTACCCTAAAAGGTCCGTTCTCCTGACCTCACCCCACGGTAACGGAAGAGGTCTCCTAGAAGGACTGAGTCCCTGACTTGGACACAGAGGACACAGAGGACGTAACCGTTCGTCTATGAAATCGTGACTCGGTGGACTCTTCGGGGTTCTCGTGAGTGAAATGGGATAAAATAATATTCCGACAACACTCCTACTTTACTATCTGACAACTTTCCGGAGTCCCGTACAGACCGTACAGTATGTGCACGGTATTCTTTCCGTTCATTAATAATATATAATAACAGAAATTTTGTTGGGTCACCAAGAGTCACTACTAGATTCCCATCTTCTCCCGGTACTAAAATAGGGGATCCCCTGTCCGTTGTATCTCCTTAAAAACCACCGATACTCTCCCATCTATTCCTCACGATAACCGTAGATTACTCACCTCCGGTCCCTACGAGAATCCATAGGATGTCACACGTTTTGTCGGAAGTGTTGCTATTGACACACACGAATCAGTGAGTCAAGACAGCCTGAGAAACGTTGGGGTACCTGACATCGAACGGTCCGAAAAGACAGGTATCCTAAAGAGTCCGTTCCTATGATCTCACCCAACGGTGAAAGAGGAGGTACAGAGAACCCAGAGGACATGACCGTCCACCTAAGATATGGTGGCCGTGGTGGTGTTGTTATTAATAGATCTGGTTTTATGGTCATCAGGACTCTAACTCTTGAAGACGTTATTGGGATGTTCAATTCCTAATAGGGGGGGGGATCAAAGGTTTGTTTCCTCGAAGGGACTAGTGAGTCGACCATTTTTTAGTCGGACGTTACGTCTTCTGGAACCAAACTAAGGACCCAGTCCTTCTAGGGGACCTTTTCCCTTTCCGATGAGTGAAGTCATAAGACTGGACCTCTTAAGGTACCTGACATATCAGGAACCCCAGCGTTTGTCTACGTTGACTCGATAAAAGTTAAAGTGAAATTTACTTTCGTGTCTCTAGGTCTCTATACCGATTTATGTGTATAAATCATTATAGCTTTGAAAAAAAAAAAAAAATTTCATGTCTGACCCTCACCTACCAAAACCTCAAAGGATTCAGTTACACATGCTCTCGTCGTGTGGACACAGAAGTGTACCAACCTGAGGGAAAAATTGAAGATCCCGATATTCGTTCGAAACTCGGTCATAACAAGAACTTAAAGTTAGTCTTGAGTTCAGGGTCTCCTCCGGTAAGTCAGTACTTGATAAGAAACGTCTTGGTCCCCTCAGTGTGTGGTGAACACGTTAAGTTTAGGGGAGTCTGTTTCCGTCCCGTTAATGACAAAGGACTCTTTTATTTTTAGATCGACCTAATCTTACGTCCGAAGTTACGTACAAAGTTTGGAACGTGTTTACTTGTTGTCCTGAAATAATACTAATAAAAAGTTAGTGTCGTACCGTATACGTTGTGGGAGACGCTGTATGAAGAGAAAAGAGAAGACTAAGATGTTTATGAAGATTTGACAGTGACAAGGAGATTTTTACACTCGACCGATCTTTTAATCATCTTTATTTTAGATTTAGTGGAGTCTAACCGAGTAAGTTAAGTTTGATCGTCCAGTTGGTTAATTTATTCATTTTGGTGTTTATTTTTCGTTGAACATTGTTTTGTTTTGACAAACTTAGAAAAATAGTACTACTTTCTCTACCCCGAAAACAATTGTCCTCAGACCGAGATCACGAATGCTTGGAATACTGAGGGAGAAACCTCGAATTGAAACCAAATATATTTTACATCTACGATGTCCAGGTACCGTTGGAACCTTCTTCCCGAGTTCGGACTTACATAAACGAGATATTCTAATCTTTTTAATGGTGGATCTACATAATAAGTACTTTCGAGTCTCCTGAAATAAACGGTTTCCTTTTACTCGTGAAACTAATACCCCTATGATCATAATAACTCTTCAAGTCGTCATAGATAAGAGACTTCAGATCCCAATTACCATTATTTACGTTAATGTCTTTACTTAAAGGGTTTTCCTTGACTCTATCATTTTAGTGTCTTGTCGTTTTCGGTTCACCATTGTGAACTGAAGGTCGTGGTTCACTCACATAAGTAACATTCCCTTTTATTCTAGTCCTATCGAGGGTCCCCTCGGTACGGACGTCTCTGGAGACCTCGACTGATTATCTCGTACTACGAAGACCCCCATTCTGTCTGTCCGTTAGTTGTCACAACGAAATGTATATGTTCGTTCGCTAGTCCTTACTTACTCTTCTTTCGACTCCAGTCGACTTAGCTGCCTTTCGTTTGCACCTTTCGGTTCAAAGATCTGTACGAGATCAAGAACGTAGGTCTGTGGTAGTTACTTTACTCTCCACCCCAAAGGTAAATAAATATAGTATCGTTCATAGGTTTTATCACTGGATGGGTCGGAAAGATGTTTCTTTGGACATCGATAAATAACCCATTGAAATTTGACTCTTTATAATTATAGGTCCCACCATCCTTTCTGTTTCGTTTTTGAGGATTTTAGTATTATGGATCAGGGTAGGACCGGTTCTATCATTCATTTTAATCTATGGAACGAACTCGGGCTCATAGACGTCCTCGACAACCGTCATCGACGACGGATTAGTCCTTCTGAGGAGGGACGTCAATTTTGATCGGTACCGACTCCGAATTTCATTTTAACAATCAGTGAGTCAAAACAGGTTATGAAACGTTGGGGTACCCAGAAACACTGGGTAACCTGAGGTCCGGTGGTCCGAGGAGACAGGTACTTTAAGAGGTCCATTCTTATACCCTCACCCATCGGTAAGGGATGAGGTCCTCTAAAAGGACTGGTCCCTAATTTGAGTCCAGAGAACAAACGTCCGTCTAAGGAATGGCAGACTCGGTGATCCCTTCGGGCTCCGAATTTCTATGTAGTTTGGTCTGAGTTATGTGCTCACGGGACGACTCAGTACCAATCTGAAACTATTAAGATCTTTTCTTACGAGTCCATTTTAGGATGTCTTTTGTTGGTATTATACGACTATATTAATTTTGTTGTTGTTGTTGTTGTTGTGACCTTTATCCGTTTTGGTCTGTCTAACCCCTCAAATTAAATCTTCTTTACGTTAATCTTCCCCGTTCTTACCTTTAAACACCGAAAGGCCGAGTTCCCGACAGGTTGTGTACGTAGAGATCAACATCTTTGGTACCGTCCCTTTTGACGTCGAGTCTTTACCTTTTCACCTACTTTAAAAGGTCCTCTTCAAGATCGTCCCTTTCTTAAAGTCTTCACTCTGGGTAAAGTTAAGTATTTAACAGATTGAACGATCAACCTTTAGTTTGATACGTGTGCACCTTATTTTATGTTCATAGAGACACCAATTCCTATTTTAAGGACTTTCTGTAGATGAGTACTTTATCTCTACACACACCTTGGTCTATACACTTAAAAGACAAAAGGAAACAATTCACAGAAGAAGTTGGTACTTAAAGAGTTCACCGTCTTTATATTTTAAACTGTATGAACCTTCATAATCTTATGTTACGTGTTTCTACCGTCTTTTTGACTTTCGATACCCCCTGAAAATCTCCGTTCCTTTGGTATTTCTTCCATTTGTGATAAAAATGGATTGAGAAACAGAATAGGGGTTTCATGAGTTCTTGTTCCTTCCATCTGTCCCCTTGTCTGATTTTCTAGTTGCCTCCCTTCCGTATCTTTGATTATAGTCATCGAAGTATGAACCCCTTTTTATCCAAACGTTAAATTTGCATTCGTTCAATCGGTCGATTATTTTGGGTTTATTAGGAGTCCTCTTATACTTTTTCAGGACTCGATTATCACATAATAGACACAGAATTTCATTCGAACTAACTTCATTCGAAGTTAGTTTCGAAAGATTTGGTCGTTTTCACTTCAACGAGTCAGTTCAGACTGAGAAACAATGGGGTACCTGACATCGGATAGTCTGAGGAGACAGGTACCCTAAAAGGTCCGTTCTCATGACCTCACCCCACGGTAAAGGAAGAGGTCCCCTAGAAGGAGTGGGTTCCTGACTTGGTCCAGAGGGAGTAACGTCCGTCTGTGAAAATGGTAGACTCGGTGGTCCCTTCAGGAATTTGGTCGTTTTTAAACTGGGTACAAATCTTTTTATTCTTTTATTTTTCCCATCAGTTATCTTTGACTTAGACACGTTTTATTTGACGAATGAAATCGTATTTGTCTGAGACTTCTTGTATAATATAAATTTCTTTATTTTCTTTTTTACAACTTTCTTGACTTTATTTTATATGATTTTACTTACTTGTCCATCCTTTATGGTTATTGTTTTACATTTTATAAATTTTACCTTTTATATCTGGTCCTTTTATTTTATAGATTTTATTCATAAAAGACCTACCCGAGTCGTTATCTAATCTCGACCTTCTACTTTTTTTTTTGTCATTTAGCCTTTCATATTGATTTCTGTAAAGGTTTAACTTTCCTGTCCCCCTCTTAGTAACTTTGTTTTAATTTTTCTGAGATTCTATAGACATTTGACTGTACCCCGTCAAACTGTTCATTATCAACTTTAAGGTTTTCCTGTACTTCCTTTCTTTTATAGTATTTCTTTTTATTTAAATTTTAGTCTAGGATTTTAAACCAACTTTTACGATTAATCAAATGATTACGATTTATTATAATTTTATATATTATTAAGTCTGTTGAGTTACTCAGGACCCATCGTATTTTTGTTCTTTTAGTAAAAATCTCAATAATTTCAGTTTAGTCATTTGTCATTACCATTTTCTTTTAGAATTTTCTTGTTGTGATTTTCGTTTGTTTATTTAAATTTTCGGATTTAGTTGTTTTTTTTATATTTCTCCCTTGGTATCATTCTTATCGACTGAAGAATATTCTTTAATACCTTTGACATTCTATAATCTTCTGATAAAATTTTACGATGTCCCTCACCTTAACCCGTTTGTTTAGTTTTCCGTTTTTCATTTTTATTGTTTCGATTTGATTTGATTTTTTTTTTTTGTTTGGAGACAACGATTTTTAAAACATAGACCGTTTAGATAGGAAGATTTACTTTCATTTCTTTTAAAATCTATGGATTTCTGACTTTATTACATAACTGTCGTTTATATATAATATTCTTTACGATTGTGTATATGTGTTTACAAGAACGAATATTAAAGGAATGTACTGATATATTTCTTTTTTATTAACGTGGATTCTGTCCTCTACACTCTCCTTTATGTGACTACGTCTAACATAAAATTAAATACATTAATTCGTAATTGATGAATATAACTGTATTTAAATTCTAAACATACATTAACGATCTCATTTGGGATTTTAATATTTTCTCTGTATCGATCTTTCGGTTATCTCGTTGATTTTACCTTATGATTTTCTTTGACTTAATTATGTTTTTTTTTTATTCTTTCCTCTTTGTTTCTTGTTTTAGACCTAATCTGTTTAAATTTTTTTTTTTCTTTTCTTTTTGTCGATCAAATTTATATTGTGTAATTTTAGTGTAACATACATTTATCTGATGTAGGAGGTAAGGTTTCTATCTAATAACCCGACACATTTTTCCGTTGTTAAATGATAGAGTAAAGACATTCTCTGTCTTAAATTTAGGTTACGTGGTCATCTGACCTTCATTTTATATAATTTTTTTTTTGTGTTTTGTGTATAATTCGTTTATCATTCGCATGTTATCGGTCTCACTGATATGAACGTAGTCTGTTTTATATGAGGCTTAGTTTTTCAAAAGGATTTTTATTCGTCTTTATGAAACACTATTTTTGCAGTTGTGTGGTCTTTTTATATTTTAATATTTATACAGGATACAATACGAATCGGTGAGTCAGTACAGGTCAAGAAACACTTGGGTACCTGACATCGGGTGGTCCAAGGAGACAGGTACCCCTAAGAGGTCCTTTCTTATGTCTTACCCAACGGTATGGGAGGAAGTCCTCTAGAAGAGTGGGGTCCCTAGCTTAGGTCCAGAGGACGTAACGTCCCCCTAAGAAATGGCAGACTCGGTGCTCCCTTACTTATATCTACATATACTTTGTCTTAAAGTTTTATATACTGTGGTTTTGAATATATGGATTTCGTTACAAACTTCAAACATTTTGGAATAGAGAGTCATTAACCATCCCGTTAATCTGTTTTACATCTAGTTAGGGGAATTGGTTTGACAGGTACAATATCTTGTACGCCTCTTGACGACTTATGTGGTTCATGTGTGTCTTAAAAGTGGTTATATCTAGTACAAGGTACTGTATCTCGTTAATAATAATTCGAAACTTTCTAACTTTCGAATCTCTCTTACGGGAGACAAGGTTTCCTTTTTTTTTTTATTTTGGAGATCTTTTCGAAGGTTTAATCCTTTAATATCCAGTGAAGAAACCTCTCTGACATATCCCTATACTTCTTTGCGGTCTGAACACCAATTTACCGGTATATGTAAACAATTTTACGTAGTTAAAAGTGTGAATTTTAACCATCTCAAATGACATAATTCGAAGTTGAGTTAATTCTTTTTCGTCATAACCCATTTACCGTTAACTTCCTCCGTTAGGTCCCAACGATAAGGAAGAGAAAAGAGGGTGATATAAGGGGTAAGTTAAACGGAGTACGTGACTTGGATTTCCTTAGGGAGTCTGATCATTATCTGATAGTGTTGAATTGGTTCTAAATCGTCGTAAAATCGACGATACGTTTATAAATAGAAATGATCTCTTTGTTTCGGAGGTAGGTACCATATGTCGATAACTAGAACACTTAGGAAAAAGTTATCGACGGGACTTCCTACTAGTCTTTATCAGGTGTAAGTATCTTGTTGTCACATGTAAGTCCTAGCAGAGGATCCCGATACAACTAAGAGACCGAAAGATTCTGTTAATATCAAACTTCTCTGGTCCTCGTAAATCTACAAGACTCCTTACAATGTAACTGGACATTGTAATTATAAATTTACATAAAGTTCATGAGACCTATGGGACCACTCTGTGTGCACGAAGTCTTTCTCCCTCCATTTTGGATGTCTCTAAGTCCCGGAGTATACAGTCACTTCAAAGAATCCTAAAGACAACCATGGAACAAGGTCTCCCGTTTGATAAGGTACAACGAGGAGGGTAGTTCTTTCTTCGGAGTACGAACCATCAAGGGAAACTAAAAATGAAAAAATAAAAAAAATTTAAAAAAAATAAAAAATTTAGAAACACGAAATAAAGAAGTCTTAGTTTAGTGAGGTTCTCACCTCCAAAAACAAAAAAAAAAAAAAAAAATCAAGAAATAAAAAGATTAAAATTTTAGAAATTAAGAAGTAAGACGTTGACTCCTATAACATAATTGGGAAAATAACCCACTACGTCTTCTACGTTCGAACTCACCCCGAAGAACCTACCGTGATCACCATTTCTTGGGCAGACGGTTACGTCCTCGACATTCTCTGTACCAAAGTTAAGGACCCCGCCCTTCTAGGGGATCTCCTCCTTTACCGTTGGGTGAGGTTACAGGAATAGACATCTTAGGGTACCTGTCTCCTCAGACCGACCGATACCAGGTATCCCAGTGTTGCTCAGTCTCTACTGAATCGTGAGTGCGTCCGTACGTATCGTTCGTTTCGGATATAAACTTCGTGTAAACGACGAACCTGGTACACTAAGTCGTTTAAGATATCAAGATCTTCACAGATAACACCTATTCTACGATAATCTTCGAAGACACTTCGTGACTGTCTTCGCAACGTTGTACCTAAGAATATCAAGCCTTGATTTCGGTACGGTAGTCGTCGTTTTTATTGATAGGTAGTAAACTTGTTAGTGTCGATCCCGCGATTACTTGAGACAATCCCTGACTCATATACGGATATCTACGATAGTTCTCTGGTACACTTGTCAGGTGAATAGTACCAGACCCTTGATATTCTGACCAAACAGTCCGACCCAACTTTTCGTTTTCCTCACCTAAAACCAATCTACATTCTTCTTTGGGGAAACTTCTACGAGTAGTCCCGTCGTTTCTTTCTGTCTCTTTTTCTGGTTTCTCCCCCTCGACCGTTGACGACGTCTATATTGGTTCCTACAGACATTGTTCCGTCGTCGTAGAGTCCATCATACTTCGGGAACCGTGTTGGACTTGAAAGTTGGGGTGACGGTGTCGTGTAGCAAGGTCGGACTAAGAGGACGGGACCCGAGTCCACCTAAACGGATGACTCTTAGATGAAGGTCAGGACAGAGGACGTACACCCTACAGAAGAGAATTCTGACGAAGATAAACGAGTTGGTGTTGTGTGGTTCCTTGAGATTTGAACAGTGCTCAAATCTCAACCCACGATTTCGGGTTGTTCCCGAACGACACTGTGAAATGTATTAATTCCTTTGACTCCTTCTCTCTCCGCTCCGCTGAACGAACCACAGTGCCTGTCATACAATACCCCGGTCCCAAAACTTCAGATAACAAGTTTGGTTTCTTATAAGTCCTACTCGACCATCTATTTTACTATTGTCTTCTGCCACTCGAGGGGTTCCCGTCTCTAAAAAACAAAGAACGCAACAACAAGTCAACGATTCAGTACAGGGTGAGAAAACACTGGGGTGCCTGACATCGGGTTGACCGAAGGAACAGGTACCCTAAAGGGTCCGTTCTTAAGACCTCACCCGACGGTAAAGAAAGAGGTCCCCTAGAGGGACCGAGTCCCTATCTTAGGTACAGAGGACGGAATCGTCTGTCTAAGAAATGGTGGTCCCTTCGGGTCAGGATACCATCAATAAGTTATTTATGGGTGACTTAAACTTGAATAAAAAGTATTATAATATGATCTTGGTATGTATTATGAGTGACGACAGTAAAATAATGGATTCTTAGACCGTACTCTAGACCAAGGTGTCGGATGTATGAAATCTTGAAGTTCAAGAAAATGTAGTTCATAATGAAGAATATGAATTTCAAGAAAATTATTTAAATATTTTTTATTTAGAAAAAATAGGTCTTATTATAGTTCAATTCAACTTCATACACATACATTATGGTACGTTAAATGAACACTATTTTTAATGAAAGTAAGAAAGGGTTTGGGAAAAGATCTTTGAAGACCTACATATTCAGTATATATTCGAACGTCCAACATGTCTACACTGAAACCCTTTACAGTAAATGTAGAATCTTATCAGTGTCAGTGATAGACACTCTATAGCTGAGACTACAAAGTCCCTTGTTGTAAATGCCGAAAAGGTTTCGTCAAGACTTAGATCTTATCATCTGCTTCGTATTGTTCTTATGTTATTTATCGAAAGTTCACTTAGTTGGTAGTAAGTTGTTTAATTACTGTATATATTTTTCTTCTAGATAAAATGGGATTTTACAGTGGGTGTCACAGATGTAAGTGGTGACATCTTACAAACGTTTACATTGTTCATGATTCTTCGGGGAGTTGGTTAGGAGTTTATGTACAAGTCGGGACACGATCCTTGGTTTCCTTCCTTTGGAGTAATTTTTGTACTGAGTGTCAGTGACGAGGTATCTTTGAAGGTGACATACAGTGGTCCCTGAAGGGACAGTGGTGTAGGTGATTAGTGAAGAAACGAGACCAAAATGGACCGGAGAGTCGTCGTTACTTGTAAAAAGGAACAACTTCGGGTAAAAAAGGAGAACTTAAGGCATATAAAAAGAGGACAAAGTTCCTACTAAGAAAGACAGAGGAACCGACTGAAGAGGAAGATATCATATAAGATTTACAACCCTCACCGAGTCCCGAATCCGGTACTTAGAGAAGATAGATGTGAAAGAGGGATTCAGTCACCAAGTGTTGGAGTCGACCTATAATCTTTGCATATGCCTCGAAAATTACTGGGACTACGAGTCCGATGTGAACTCTGACTACCGTATACCTAGAGATTCCCAATGACTTCGTTGCCGTAGAAAGTGTTCGAGAGGTTCACCAAGGATACACCTTAGTTTCAACTTTCGGGGACCGACCCACTAGGATAAGTAAATTGTCCAAATTTACGGTAGGTACACGACAAGTAAGGGTCTAAATACTAAGGTTTGTACCGAGTCTAAGGATCGAGACTAAGGTTACAATCGTAGGTAGGGACTGAGTGAGGGATGTGAAGACTGAACAAAACCGAAATCAGGAATATGTTTGACCTACTCTCGAGTTGAGATCTACTCTTAGGGACCTGGGGTACATAACGATGGGTCCTCGATTCAGTCGATGAGTAACGGTGGGTGGAGAGAGGTTCGTAAAAGGATTCAGGATGGTCCCTTCTGTAAGTTTGTCCGACAAGTATAATGTAATCTCCGAATGAAAATAATGGATAGAGAGTCCACAGTACATTATCCACGATACTTACCTTAAAGTGTATGAAATAGATTAAATTAACAGTCCTGTTTGAGAAACTCCCTTTATAATGTGTACTAGAATATCCTTTAGTTCTGAATTTTTTATTCTCGTGTTAGTTTTTAACCCGTCTTCCTGACTTTCCTGTAAAGAGGTTTCCGTATATCTACCGTTTATCCGTGTACTCGTTTTACGAGTTATAGTGATCAATAATCTCTTAACGTTTAATTCTGATAACATGTTACTCCATGATGGAGTGTGTCCAGTCTTACCGGTTGTAATTTTTCAGATCTCTATTGTTTAAGACCTTTCCCATACCTCTTTTCTCTTACAGAGATGTAACAACCACCCTTACATTTAATCACGTCGATTAAGTAATGAAACGGTTGATTCCAGGCAGATCAGTTCCGATACCAAAAAGGTCACCAGTGGATACCTACACTCTCAACCTGACACTTCTTCCGACTCGTGACTTCTTGACTACGAAAACTTGACACCACAACCTCTTCTGAGAACTCTCAGGGAACCTGACGTTCCTCTAGGTTGGTCACGTAAGATTTCCTCTAGTTGGGACCCTAAAGAAACCCTCCTTACTACGATTTAGACTTTGAGGTCATGAAACCGGTGGAGTACACTTCTCAACTGAGTAACCTTTTCTGAGACTACGACCCTCCCTAACCCCCGTCCTCCTCTTCCCCTGTTGTCTCCTACTCTACCGAACCTACCGTAATGACTGAGTTACCTGTACTCAGACTCACTTGAGGCCCTCAACCACTACCTGTCCCTCCGGACCACACGACGCTAAGTACCCCAGCGTCTCAGCCTGTACTGACTCACTGACTTGACTTGACCTCACTTAAGAGGTGATACTTCTTATCATGCCTCCTTGAAATTCCTTTTATTGTGTCCCAAAAATATACCGGAACGTTAGGGTGATGACCCGTACATAGGTTTCTGTCGAGTTTAAACTTTTCTATATATGTGGGGTAACAAGTATCGTCGTAACACATGTTATCGGTTCTGTACCTTCGTTGGATTTACAGATAACTGTCTACTTACTATTTCTTACCTACCAATATATATATATGTGGTGTGTTACCTCATATATGTAACTCTATGATGAATCAGTATTTTATATTGTTTTGTTACGGTAAACGTCGTTATACCTACCTGGATCTCTCATAGTATAATTCACTTCATTCGGTCTGTTTCTGTTTGTAGTATACTATAGTGAATGGACATCTTAGATTTTCTTATTATATTTAGTTGAATACATGTTTTGTCTTTGTCTGAGTGTCTTTATCTTTCGTTCGAATCCTAACGGTTCCCCGTCTCCCTCCTCTATTTAATCATCAAACCCTAATTATATATGTATGATGATATATATTTTCTCTCTTTGGTGTTCCTGGATAATATATCGTGTTTCTTGATATCAGTGACAGAATATTATTGGATATTACTTTTTATTATATATATATATATGAATATGTAGTGAAACGACATGTGAACCTGATTATATCGTAACAGTTAATTCATATGAAGTTATTTTTTTCTTTTCCACTTGTTTTAATAGGTTTTAGTGTACTAGTCATTCGTCTCCTTATTTCTGGGTTCGAGTCCAGTGAAAATGAGGTTTCAATCCGTACTAGTAATCCGTAGACGACGGACAGAGAACTGAAAGTCCGATTACTTGGTATGAGGGGAGACTCTTGTATAGACACGAAGGATTGTAATATACGGTAGTTTTGAAACCTCAAGATCTTTTAATCCAAACCTACCCCGACCTCTCACGAACCTTAAGTTAAGAGAGTAAACTGTCTACTCTATAGTTCCAGAACTCTTTCTTTCAATGAAAGAGTTCCAGTTTTTTAATTAATCACAGGTCTGATCCTAAATTTAATCCAGAGGATACTTAGGTTACGAAAGGGGTCTTGTATTACAACGGAGAGTGTTTTNGTTAAGAGAGTAAACTGTCTACTCTATAGTTCCAGAACTCTTTCTTTCAATGAAAGAGTTCCAGTTTTTTAATTAATCACAGGTCTGATCCTAAATTTAATCCAGAGGATACTTAGGTCACGAAAGGGGTCTTGTATTACAACGGAGAGTGTTTTGTTTTTTTTTTTTTTACCTCGTAAAGGTTATTAAATAAAAAGGGAAGTTGAATCAGTTCCTGGGAAGTATTTTGTCCTATACGCAACAAGTTGACGTCTTTTATTAATAAACAATGTAAACGACGTGAGAAAAATGGAAATTAAACTGAGTTAAGTTTATCGGTAACGAGCGGTTCGATGAAATTGGTGTCTCGGGAATACTCCAAATAAACAGTGACTTCAGAATAAAAGACTCCATTTAATTACTACACAATAAGGGTCTCTGAAATACCACGAATAGTGATATAATTGAGTGTAGTTTTTTTAGTGTCCCTCGATAAAAAGTTCGGGACTGTTTTTGTCGGATCTCTTTAGGATCACTTAACCCCCGAAACTTTATATTTGTGTTCATACTTAGCGTATAAAGAGTAAAGTAAAGTGTAATCCATGTACGAAAGAAATTTTTCAACAGTGAATTCGTATCCTTCTCTAAGTAAGGAAGAGTAGACCCAAAGGTTCTCGTCTTTCTCGTTACCGAGAAAACTTTTTCGTTCTTAATACTTAATTGCCACCACCAAACCACACCTCAGTCTCTCTAACACCAAACTTAAAGACTACCGATCAAGACGTAGGAAGTACATTCCCCAAACTTAGGAGTCACGGAGTAGACATTTTACCCATACCTTTATAACGTAGGTTCAACTCTCTTGACTCACTTTATTCAATACTTTACTTTATTTTATGGGAGCCATAGGATTTGGTAGTACCTCAACTTATTTACGGCAAAGAGAAAGAACTCTTCTCACAAACAACGAATTTTTTGAGTCGGTGAAAAGGTTTGATAAGATCCATTCAAGGTGGGAAAGGAAAAGGAAAAAATAAATCAGCGACGATGACGACGACGACGACGACGATTCAGTGAAGTCAGTACAGGCTGAGACGCGTTGGGGTATCTACCGTCGGGTGGTCCTAGAGGACTGGGACCCTAAGAGGTCCGTTCTTGTGACCTCACCCAACGATAAAGAAAGAGGTTACGTACTTTCACTTCTCACTTGTACTTCAGTGAGTCAGCACAGGCTGAGAACCACTGGGGTACCTGACGTCGGATGGTCCGAGGAGGCAGGTACCCTAAAAGGTCCATTCTCATGACCTCACTCAACGGTAACGGAAGAGGTAGTAAATGAGTGATTTATGGAGAATTAACACGTGGTCGGTACGGTTTGTGATACATCCTTCGAGTCACAGGATAGTAGAAGATTCTTGAACCTTAGATCACACCTCCGATCTGGTCCTTTGTCCTCCAACATAATCGAGTGGTTCTTGAGGCTACCCACTCATGGTCCGTGACACGTCGGAGTTCCCGTAGAGAGTGATCAAGAAAAATAACTGTCTCTAAACGACCTCCCTTATGGTAGATTTGACTCGTAGGGCATTGTGGGGAGGTCAAGACCTTGTCTGATTGGACGAGTCGACCAGGGAACCTTCGATCCTGACCGACTGTCTCGTAAAGAATATTTCGGTTTTCATTGGTAATCCTCTATGGCAAATACATTACGTTTGGACACAAGTTCTTTCTAGATAACTTCATTCGAAGTTCATTTGTGGTCGTCGGTCCTTTCGTCTCTCCTATCAGGTTGTCGGACTATTTCCCTACACCCCACCCTCCTACCTCTGGTACCTGAAAATGAACCTTCGGTTCTTGAAAGGAGAGAGAGAAAGAGACAGAGAGAGAGAGAAAGAGAAAGGAAGAACGAGAGATAAATAAATAAAAAATAAAGAAAATTATATTTAAATAAATGAAATTAACCTCCGATTAATGAAATGTTATAACATCACCAAGAATTAGTAGTGGTGTTTAATTCTTCCGAGTCAATAGAAGTAAAATGTATCCGTTTCGACCAAAGGTCTTTCAAGTACAATGGACCAGGTTCCGGTGTGTGATCATTCACCGGGGTGTGATTATTCACTTAAGGTCCATCTCGACCTTAAGTGGGACCGACCGACACGCCCGGCACCCGGGTAACGGATCGATAGTCTCAGAGTCGATTCATCGGAACCCCTGTCCCGTCGTCCAGTCTCGGGTATTGACAAGGTAGTGTAGTGTTTCATTATATGTTTGGTTGGTAACCACGACTCGTGTGGTGTGTAGTGTGTTCGTCACCCCGATTTAACCCTGAGACGGAAGACGAGTCACCACCCTAGAAGTGTTTCCCGGTTCGTCCGACTGTAACTGAGTCCTTACCCGGTCCCCGTCCGTCTCTTTACAGAACAGAGTACCACTTCTACGACTTCTCCATAACGTCCCTCGAATCGTAGGGACCCGGGGAATCCCATTAGAATGAGTTTGACCGTCGTTCAGTAACCACCGTTCTTCCTAATTTTCCAAGAAATAAATTTTCCCCTTCTATTTCAACGACTGACTCTATTTAACACCTATTACTCTTGTCCCAGAGCTTATTTCCCCTTTTTTTACCTCTTCCACCGTTCGACGACTTAGTCGAGAGACCGTCTTTTACCTTAATTTCCCAACGGAAAGAAAGAGACTGTCTTACCTACAACTTCGGAAGAAAAAATAAAGAAAAAGGAATAAGTAGATTTTCCAAGAGAAATCCTTGTTACTTAACCTTTACGTTTGGTTCTTTAGGACGGTTTTGAGAACTGTTCTACCTTCCACTCCTTCACCATCAGTGACTAAGAATCGAACCAGGTCTTCCTACTTTTTCACAAAAGGAGGATGACCCTTCTTCCTCTGTAAAAAGTAGGAACACAGTCCCTATTTGAATCTACAAGCTAAAGAGACGTGTTACCTTTTTTCCCTTCTGTCTTCTTCGTGTAATTATAAATGACTTATAATTGCTACCAGGTTGTTATATGAGTCATTGTATGTTATAATACGAAAAATTAGGAATATCTTCGGGACAACCCATACGGTATAACATAGGTAAAATGACTCTTCCTTTTAGTCCGTTTCTCTGCACCAGGTTCCAGTGGGACGATTATTTACCGTCTAGACCCGATACCTGAATCCTACCAGGTCGGGGTCACAGGTTTAAGGGTAGTGACACGTCCCTTTACTCGTCCTACCACAGGGAGGGGAGAGATGAAAGTGTCATGTGACGTCTGTCTACTTGAGAACCTATCATCCATTAGGAGTGTAGAGATAGATTGGGTGTCTTAGTCACTAAAATCAAAACGAGGAATTAGTTTGTGGTTGTAAAACCTTCTCTCAGTTGTCAAAGTTTTACCTAAGACTATAACTTCTACAGAGATAAATACCTCGGTCGTTAGAGACGTAAAGAGAGATTTGTGTTTGATCTTCCACTTGCACCGACCAGGAAGGGGTAGGTGAGTAACTAGGTAAGTGAGTAGGTACTGTCTACAAAGTATAGACGATACACTGACGGAAGAAGATTCATTCCCCGTTTATAAGTGAGGAAGGAACAGAACCCCTTGGAGGGATATTTCTTTATCCCAGTCTGTTTACGCGTGGGTGTCATATTACCTAAAATTTTACCACTCAACATAATACCCTCTAACATCTAGACAACTAGGGTTTTCTTCCTCGTTGTGTGTGTGTGTGTCCAACAATCCCCTTCTAAAGGGTTTCACTGTAGTCTAATCTGGGTTTTCCTACTGGACCTCAACCGGTCCACCTTTTTCTCCAGTCACCCCCCTCGTGCGTGTCTTCCTTTCTTCTTTTCTACATCCCTCAATTATCTTGCTATTTCATCCTTGAGAAACCCACTTGTGCCTATACGTGACTCCGTCCTCTCCGTCTGTCATCCCTCACCCAGCACCTCCTGAGTACCTTGAAGGGTTCTCGGAATTGACAATGTGGCCACTACTTCTCGGTGACTCCTTGGGTGTACTCCCGGACTAGTCTAATCTACACATAAAATCTTTCAAGCACAATTATGTACCGTTCTACTTTCTAAGTCTTTACTCGATTCTTCAATCCGTCAGAAATTCTTTTTAAAATCCACTATAAATATAAATATCAAACATAAATAATAAACGTAAATATATAATAACAAACGTGAATAAATCTAAGTGAATCCATAAACAAGGTCTCTTCCGCTACCGTGGGGTGAGGTCATGAGAACGGACCTTTCAGGGTACCTACCTCCTCGGAGCATCCGACGTCAGGTACCCCAGTGATTCTCAGCCTGTGCTGACTCGTTGAAACGAAAGTGAAAAGTAAAAGTACGTGACCTCTTCCTTTACGATTGGGTCAGGTCACAAGAACGGATCTCTTAGGGTCCCTAGCCCCTCGGACCACCCGACGGCAGATACCCCAGCGTGTCTCAGCCTGTGCTGACTTCACTGAATCGTCGTCGTCTTCACCATTCATCAACAAGTATGTAAGTAATTTACGAATACCTCCCAGACTATACACAGTCTATGACTGAGTACTCTCGACCTGAGTACTCTATGTTTCCACTCGTTTTGGTTCACACTAAGGATGGTCATATATTTTACTTCAGATCAACTCTTTGGGTGTTAATAAAATGTTCACATCCTTATTGTAATGTCGACAGTGTTCTCGCACCACCCTCGTGTGTCACGGCGTTCTCGGGCCCTCCCTGACGAAACAGGAAAAGTTGAAGGCGCCGTTCCACTGTGTACCGGACCCAGACGTCCTGATCGCCGCCGCTTCGCTCTCGGTCCCTCCAAAGTCTGTCCGACTACGACACCTTTTTGGGACAAACCTATCCTCCCATCTCTCTCACCTCATCTATCTTGGTCCTCCACTTCCTTAATCCCACACTGCACTCCGATCCCCCAGTGACAGAATCAATCAGTTACCTAGTAATCGACTGTCCTACGTTCACAGACACACCGATCCGAATGAAAGAGAAGAAGGGGGGACGGTACCGGTTCTCTTGGGTGGGGGACGTCCTTCTACTCCGTGCACTCCTTTCGGTCTAGTGGAACAGGTAGAGTCGTTTTCGGTGCGATTACAACAACAAGTCAGGATTCAGTACAGGTTGAGAAACGTTGGGATACCTGACGTCGTGTGGTCCAAAGGGACAGGAAGTGATAGAGGGACTCAAACGAGTTGGAGAACTACTCCCAATTCTCCTCTCACTTTTTCGACCGAATTTTGAGTTGTACTTTTGTTTTGTTTTGTTTTAATTCTAGTACCGTAGACCAGGATGGTGACGTATCGTTTATCTTTCCTTTTTTCACCTTCGTCACGGTTCCAAAACAAAAGAACCCGAGAGTTTAGTGACACCTACCACTGACGTCGGTACTTTGATTTTCTATGAACAAGGAACCTTCCTTTCGATACTGTTTCGATTTGTCACATAATTTTTCGTCTCTGTAGTGAAACGGTTGTTTCCAGGTAGAACAGTTTCGATACCAAAAAGGTCCTCAGTACAAGTCTACACTCTCAACCTGGTATTTCTGTGGACTTGAGACTTCTTAACTACGAAAGCTTGACATCACAATCTTTTCCGAGAACGCTCAGGGAACCTGTCGTTCCTCTGGTTTGGTCAGTTAGTATGTCCTCTGGTTGGGACTTATAAGTGACCTCCCTGACTACCGACTTCTACTTCGAGGTTATGAAACCGGTGGACTACGCTTCTCGACTGAGTGACTTTTTCTAGGACTACGACCCTTTCTAATCTCGTCCTCCTCTTCCCCCATGTCCCCTACTGTAGGACACGATCCGTCGTTGGTCTATTCGGACTTGGGTACTCTTTCGGGTCGACTCTGGTTTAATTCATGGTTTGTGTCTGACTTTAACGGTTAGATACCAGAGGACCCTTTACGTATAAATAGTAACATTCCATATCTCAAAGTCGTCAAACAATACACACGTACACCTCGTTCTCCACCTCCTCGACTCTCTGCAAGTCTTACTCAAAATGTCCCTCCCCCTAGTCCTACCCCCTGTGTACATGTGGGTACCGACTAAGTACAGTCACATGCCGTTTTTGGTGATGTTATAACATTTCATTATTCGGAGGTTAATTTTACTTATCTAATTAAAAATTTTTTACTTACTGAAAATGTAAGGATTTAATATGTAGACCTGTTTATGACCTCGGTAAGACACTCGACCCTGGTTCTGAATTCTGTCCTTTTCTTGTAAAATTAGTTCGGATCATTTTGACCTTCCTACGAAACGGTGTTCCTACCTCTAGGTAAGACTTTGTAGTGAACCCGGTTGAACCTGACATGTACTCGGAGAAAAAACCCGAAGTTTTAGTGACGTCTACCAGTGACGTCGGTACTTTAATTTTCTGCGAATGAGGAACCTTCTTTTCAATACTGGTTGGACCTATCATGTAAGTTTTCGTCTCTGTGATGAAACGACTGATTCCAGGCAGGTCAGTTCCGATACCAAAAAGGACACCAGTACATACCTACACTCTCAACCTGACACTTCTTCCGACTCGTGGCTTCTTAACTACGAAAACTTGACACCACAACCTCTTCTGGGAACTCTCAGGGAACCTGACGTTCCTCTAGGTTGGTCAGGTAAGATTTCCTCTAGTTGGGACCCTAAAGAAACCTTCCTTACTACGATTTCGACTTTGAGGTCATGAAACCGGTGGAGTACACTTCTCAACTGAGTAACCTTTTCTGAGACTACGACCCTCCCTAACCCCCGTCCTCCTCTTCCCCTGCTGTCTCCTACTCTACCGACCTACCGTAGTGGATGAGTTACCTGCACTCAGACTCACTTGAGGCCACTACCTGTCCCTCAACCTCCTACCTGTCCCTCCGGACCGTACGACGTTAAGTACCCCAGCGTTTCTCAGCCTGTGCTGACTCACTGACTTGACTTGACTTGACTCAGAGTCTAGCAAGAAGACGTAACTCAGATTGACTGGACCCAAGTTTAAGATTGTGAGTTGAAAATACACTGATTTCACTCGATCAATTGAAGAGACGTCATTCGACCTCTTATTGTCGTTATTAAACCTAAAAGGTTCAAAAGTACTCCTGGTGCATTCACCGTCAACTTCGTACCCGTATCGGACCGGAAACAAAGTATAGACTTCGTATAAACGATAATCTTATACTAATATGATTAGACACAAGTCTTATGAGAGGTCGACTGTCTTATGAGAGGTGTGGAGAGGTTCAGGAGAAATAAGAATTTGAACAGAGATCTAAGTAGTTTAGGAACTTCGGGAGGGGTCGACAAGATTGTGAGGTGACTGAGAGTGAAAAGACTCACAGACCTAGAGACATGAGAGCATATATAAACAAGTGACATACAAATAACTCGTGATGATACACGAGTAGTGTTGTTTCTTATTAATGTTCTGTGAAAATAGGATGAGTGTCCCTCGTTTATGGTGTGTTAGAGTATAAAAATAAATTTGTACATATATAAGTAAAGTGAAAGACCCAATATTTAACGAGATTGTATGTCTAAAAATAAAGGACAAGTTTTTTCGAGACATCTCTCCGACCCACTCACAGGTGTAAGAATAAAGGGAAAGTATCTACTCACAGTCGATGGACCGGTAAGAGGAGTGGGAGAACAATGAACCATCCGTTGAAATGATATGCTCCCCAATTTTCTAAAATAAGTAAAACAATACACAAACGGAAGAAATGAATATACCACCAAAGACTCGAGTCCCTGGAACCCAATGAGTAGAGACATAGAGTTCCCAGGTCGATTTACGGACCGTTTCTTATCCATGAATTATTTATAAATGACACACCTGTCCCAGTCTATCAAACTCCCTAAACGAGTCTAGGTGTACTTTTTAGTTTTCGTCTGGGTCTCAATCTTATATCAAGAGGAAAGGGGTTAAGGAAAGAGGGAGGTAATGTTGTGTGATGGAAGACAATAAAAGTACAAAGACACTGTCCAAAATATTTCGTCTAATTTCTACAGAGTCTCTCTTCCGTACCTCTACCTTTACCGTTAGGTGAGGTCATAAGAAGGGACCTTTTAGGGCACCTGTCTCCTCGGACGGTCCGATGTCAGGTACCCGAGTTTTCTGAGCTTGTGGTGAGTCACTGATTTGTCGATCCTCTTCCGTCACACAATTTTCGTATCATATACAAGGATTCTTTGGACGAATCCTCACTTTCCTCCACCCCCCTAATTTCTTTATTATGAGTGACTCGTAGATGGTAAATACACTTTTATCATAGAAGAAATGAAAAGTGTCGTTTAACTCCTCCTCCAGTCGAAATACAGACAAATGTCTACTCTTTTGTCTTCAAGTATCCCCATTTGAACCCAGTCCAAGATGTCGTCGACTAGACACCCGGACTACTGTCTTGGGTCCACCCAGACTTAAGTCACGGACGAGGCAGATATAATGTCGGAGCTCGTTTTTCTACTAGCACAACCCGTTTGACTACCTGTTTACTTACCCACTTACGACATGAGAAACTTGACTGAAAGTCACCTCCCTTACCCGGATTTACACTGTCGAAAAGTTTAAGTCTCTGACCCGAAGGATTAGGAGTCTGGCATTAAAAGTGAGGACACCGAAACATTTATTACAAAAAAACAGTAAAGTATTTTACCGAGACTAATCCTTCCCTAACTAGTAAAGGATTCTGACAAGACATTCTTTTCGGGTTTCGGTGAACCGCAGGGGACAACCACGAATAAAGAGACACAAAGACTATTGTATATTAACAGAATTCAGAGAGTCCTAAATAATCTGCCTTACAAGTTTTTCTTTCGACAGAATAATGACTGGGACGTAGGAGATCAATTATTCAAAAAAAAAAGATTAAAATGAAGTTTCTACTTTCAAAGAATTAATTGGTAGTCTCCAAGAGACTTCGATTCATATAATTTTAGTATAATACGGAAGGACTTCGAGAGGAATCTAAAAAATAATTCGTTTCGATAACCTTCATTTCTATACTCCCATTAGTGTAGATATATATTATTTCTATGTGAATGCTCAAAAGATAAGATTAGTTGTAGTGACGGTGTGACTTCTTCAGTTAATAAAATATTATAAATTCTTACGATTATTTTTACTTAGGATAAATCGATTTAGGACAATCGAGACCTTTACTCTTTGTACTTATAGTCATATCTTCCTTTTTTCTAGTGTCTAATTAGGGTTTACGTTAAATCGTTTACACACAGTTTTGTTGACATAAAGTTACCAATAAAAGCTATTGACGATATATGGTTAGAAAGAACTAAGACTTTCCATCTTTTTAAGTCTGTGACTCTCACTAAAACATTGTGTCTACCCTTGTTTGTCCACGTAATTATTTCCGTATATACATGTCGGTACTACACCACCCATTGACCGAGAGTACCCTTTCCCCTTCGGGACTAAACGGTCAAAGGTGTCACATTTATAAAGATGGTATCGACTAAGAGTGTCAGGGATAATTTTTCGAGGGTTAAACTTTTGCGAATGAGGAACCTTCTTTTCAATACTGGTTGGATCCATCGTATAAGTTTTCGTCTCTGTAATGAAATGACTGATTCCAGGCAGGTCAGTTCCGATACCAAAAAGGTCACCAGTACATGCCTACACTCTCAACCTGACACTTCTTCCGACTCTTAACTACGAAAACTTGACACCACAACCTATTCTGAGAACTCTCAGGGAACCTGATGTTCCTCTAGGTTGGTCAGGTAAGACTTCCTCTAGTCGGGACCCTAAAGAAACCCTCCTTACTACGATTTCGACTTTGAGGTCATGAAACCGGTGGAGTACGCTTCTCAACTGAGTAACCTTTTCTGAGACTACGACCCTCCCTAACCCCCGTCCTCCTCTTCCCCTGCTGACTCCTACTCTACCGACCTACCGTAGTGTCTGAGCTACCTGCGCTCAAACTCACTTGAGGCTCTCAACCACTACCTGTCCCTCCGGACCACACGACGCTAAGTACCCCGTTTCTCAGCCTGTACTGACTCGATGACTTGATTTGACTTGACTTAAACTTTTGACCGAGTGTTTGAGAACTCATAAATTGTATCCCAGAGCCCTCGAAATATTTCACCGAGGTTGTGTCGTGGGTTTCACAGCCCCTCGTATGTCCTATTGTCGTTACTTACGACGAACCTGACCTTGTCCCGGTCCTCCGTCTCGTCTTCTGTCGACTCGTTACGGACCTCCTACTCGTTCGATCTTCTTGTCTCTTGTCCCTCCTTCTTACAAGGCCCGTCTGACTTCGTCCGACTCGTAGCGGCGACACGACTCCCGTACTCACTAGACTTAGTGACTCCGACCCCGAGACCTTCGACCCACAATGCACACCCGGTCTGATACTTTCTGACACTTATGGTGTGATCCTCAAGATTAAGGAAAGACATTTTTTAACCTCAGAGACCTCCCCGAGTGTTTCGGGTAGACTTCTTTTCGATGACTTTATCGGGTTCGTGTCTACCTAAGACGATTTACCGGTCCGCAAGACCTTTGTGTCAATAAAAGTTTTACTGACTAAAGAACCGATTTAAAATAACAAAAAGTTTCTTAAACCGAATAAATCATCGTACCGGTATCTTCCCTTCTCTTTCCTTTCTATCTCTATTCTTTAACTTTACGTCGACAATGTCTTTAGATGCTCATAGATTTTTGTTTCGTTGCCCACGATTACATCTTTTGTACCCTCTATGTCCATACTTTTTCCTCTTTTATTCTTAATAGACAATAGACGTTCGACTTCTCATCGTCAGAAATCGTACAATACAAATAGAAAGATCATAAAAGTACATGTATGTATGTTACGTACATGAAGATTTTAACTTTTAGTCAAATATAATATGTACGAAAGGATTTTAATGAGTACTTGTCAAGGGGTTGAGACGTACAAAATAAAATGTGGGAGTAAGGATTATTAATGTATCATAAGGTAACGTACTACCGTTGAATTAAAAATTTAGTTTAAGTGATAAACATCTGAAATTCCAACAAGTAGTAAAAAATGATAGAGTTTACCGTAAGATTCGGATTGGGATAGTTTTTAAGTAAAAATAAGAACCGTGTGTAAAACTGTTTTGTGAATTTAGCTACATCTGTATTTTACAAAATTTCATAAAAATTTTCGTTTAAAATCCCTTTATGGTTTTATTTTATGAAGAAACGTGAAGGAACAGGAATCCGGAGGGAATGGATAACTAAATAACAACTCTGTAGAAGACATAAAATGTATGTTCTCGTTCACGAGTGTGTAAAGGCCTACATATATTGGAAAGTACTCCCGTCAATTCGACACACAAGACAACCAAAGAGGTAGGAGATGTAGTATTGACGTCGTGTACAAAAATGCTGTTTATAGAGATTCCGGTTCATAGGGGGTGACTTTTAATTTATAGTGTGAACTTAATCACAACCAGAGTTCACACACTCCCCAAATAACATCGATCGACCTACAGACCACGTGATCACCCTCCAGTGGCTCCGTCCTTCACCTACAAATGTATTCGAATATAAGTAACCAAGGAAGTCCCCGTAGCACCCTTTATCTGAGTGTCTTGAGTAAGACTGACTCCAGAGCGACACACGACGCACACCCAGAACTCTGTGACTTTTAAGTCAGACCCTGGTTCGAGACCCATTAGAACTTGAAATCGGAATCCGTAAAACTGTACTTTCCCAGAAGATCTCCTTTTCGTCACGTACTTGGGTTCGTATTCTTTCTTCCGTAGCAGAGAATGTTTACTGGTGACGAACTCATAAACACCTCTTACGAAACGAAGCAAGGTTAACTATGTGTGACATTCTTTATCCTTCCTCCGTTTTAATTTTAGTGACGGAAAGGATTTTCTTTACGTGCAACATAAACCCTCATTTCACAGATTCGTTCGTCAGTGTCTTGTTGTGTCATTTACAGTAGTATCTTTGTATTTTATTTCTCTACCTCTCTCGTCCTGGTTGACTGACTACACCCTCGGATTTCCTTCCCAGTTCTTATCGGAGTACGGTACCACTACGAACCTCACCCAAAATTCCGTACTGACCTCTGATGAATCCCCCTGTTTGTCGTAAAGTCTCTGTCTTTTATACATGTTTCCGTCCCTCTGAGGTCTGTCAGATATATAAATAGTGCTTTCCACAATATGTAGTGGGTTTGGTACCTAAAGTCGACATCTAAATTTGGACCCCTAACTATATGTACCAGTCTAGACTCGACAGCTGTTTTTTTTAAGTATGTTGGACACTTTTTAGTCAATATTCCACTGTTCTGAGTTTTATCCCTTTGATCTTTAGATTGTCCTCTCTCTTGCCGCCGAACCTACTTCCATTTCCGTTCTCCCCCTTTCGTCTACCCTATCTGTACCCTCTCTAAATCCTCTACGTTTATCTCTCCAAAACCAGTGATTAATCTACTCTCCTACCATCCTGAACCACTGACTAATCTTCCACTACCAGTTTCTTCAATCATATATCGAGGGACTAAAGACCGACACCACCAAACTACCTACTACCTCTAAAATTTCTCTAACTTTTGTCGTCCTCTTCGTGTAAAATACTCAAGTTGAAACCTGTATTACGAGAGGTCTACGACCCCCCATACACTCATTCCTACAGATCCATCGGTACCCAATATAACAACGACAAGCAAATAATTACAGGTTGAGAAACACTGGGGTACCTGACATCGGATGGTACGAGGAGGTAGGTACCTTAAAAGGTCCGTTCTCATGACCTCACTCAACAGTAAAGGAAGAGGTCCGAATATAACAATATAGGACGACTTCTAATGACCCGATGATACTTAGTGTTCTGTCATTTTCAAATCGTAAAAAATTACAAGGTTAAAAAAAAAATAGTCCTAGTGTCGAACACAGAAGATAGTACATGTCTGGTCTTCGATTTCCTGAAACGTCGAAGTGTCGATCTGAGATACCTAAAAGAATACACGTCGTCTTAGGGTATCTCATAGACCTTATTGACAACTCTTGAGTTGCATTCTGTAGGGGATTAATTTCTAGTGATGATTCAATCCCTAACGACCTTCGTCGTTTCTCCATTTCACGTAAAGAATAGTTTGTCTTTGGGTGTGGTCAAGATCATCACTAAGGCTAACTTCACCATCGTAAACAGTACTGACCGAAAATAAAAAGAAACCTCTTGGTGTCAAACACTCTTTTGTACCGTGACAGAAAAATCGAACATGAAAGTCTACTTTACCTAAGTGGACCATTTAAGTAAGTAAGTAAGTTGGTTGAAAATAACCCATGGGTAATAAATTCCAAGTCGAAAAAATTAAACTCCCCAGTCTCTATTCATTCTAAAACACGGTTTATTCTGTACCGAGACGTAAAGGTCCTTGTGTTTCGTCAACAAAAAGAAGTAGGAATAACGACATTGATAATACTAAGAGTGATCAATTACTTCTATTACCAATATTAGACACCAACGCCAACAGCAACGGATCAGAGATTTACCACGAACTGAGAAAACACTGGGGTACTTGAAATCGGGTGGTCCGAAGAGACAAGTACCTTAAGAGGTCCGCTATTATGACCTCACCCAACGGTATAGGAAGAGGTCCCCTAGAAGGGTTGGGTCCCTAACTTCGACGTGGAGGTAGTAACAGTCCACCTAAATGGTGACTCGGTGGTCACTTCGCGGTATGAAACACTAATCCTACTTATTTTAGAACCAGAGAGAAGAAGGGTCTATTCCATATATATATGACGACCCGATTTAATAATAGGAAAACTAAGGGAAGTTGATCCTTCTTTATACTGCGTTACAGTTTCAATGAGGGTTGGTATGAATTCTAGTCTACACACCCTGAACGAAAATACGTCTAAGGGTCTGAGTTCGAGACCTTTAAGACTCAGTGATCTAGACTCCATATTTAGATCGTTAAAATTTACAAATGTTCGTAGATGTCCTTTGAGACGTCAAACAACCCACACGGAACTCTTTGGGACCCCACAAATTGTTTTGTTCCTGACACTCCAGATCGACTGGTCTTACAGTTAAAGTTCAAATAATCCCTGTTCGTTATACTGGAATCAAAAACACTTTTGATAAACTCGGAGTCTCATAAGTAGAGACTTTTTTTTTTTTTTCCGAGATACCCGTAAAAAAATCCTGATTTACTTTAAAACGGACATTTTACCAATTATAAATTACCTTATAAAATTCAAAAGAAGGGAGAAAAGGTGAAACATGAGGATAAGTCAAGTGAAGTCAAGTCAGCGAGTCAGCACAGGATGAGAAACGTTAGGGTACTTAGCGTCGTGCGGTCCGGAGGGACAGGTAGTGGTAGAGGGGCTCAAATGAGTCTGAGTACAGGTAGCTCAGTCACTACGGTAGGTCGGTAGAGCAGGAGACAGCAGGGGAAGAGGAGGACGGGGGTTAGGGAGGGTCGTAGTCTCAGAAAAGGTTGCTCTGTTGAGAAGCGTACTCCACCGTTTTCATGACCTCAAAGTCGAAATCGTAGTAAGGAAGGTTTCTTGTGGGTCCCGACTAGAGGAAGTCTTACCTGACCAACCTAGAGGAACGTCAGGTTCTCTGAGAGTCCTCAGAAGAGGTTGTGGTGTCAAGTTTTCGTAGTTAAGAAACCCCGAGTCGAAAGAAGTATCAGGTTGAGAGCATAGGTGTGTACTGGTGACCTTTTTGGTATCGGAACTGATGTGCCTGGAAACAACCGTTTTATTGCAGAGACGAAACGTTATATGATAGATCCAACCAGTATTGAAAAGAAGGTTCCTCATTCACAGAAAATTAAAGTACCGAAGTCAGTGGTAGACGTCACTAAAACCTCGGGGCGTTTTATTTGAGACTACGACAAAGGTGACAAATGGGTAGATAAAGGGTACTTCACTACCCTGGCCTACGGTACTAGAAACAAAAGACTTACAACTCGAAATTCGGGTGAAAAAGTGAGAGGAGAAAGTGAAAGTAGTTCTCCGAGAAATCAAGGAGAAGTGAAAGACGGTATTCCCACCACAGTAGACGTATAGACTCCAATAACTGTAAAGAGGACCATTAGAACTAAGGTCAAACACAAAGAAGGTCGGGTCGCAAAGAGTACTACATGAGACGTATCTTCAATTTCTTCGTCCCACTGTTATATGTCGGAACTACATGAGGAAAAGGATAAACCTTGGTCAGACAACAAGGTACAGGTCGAGATTGACAACGAAGGACCGGACGTATGTCCAAAGAGTTCTCCGTCCAGTCCACGAGACCGTAAGGGTAGAGAAAGTCTTAAAAGGTGTCAAATAACACTAGGTGTGTCAGTTTCCGAAACCGTATCAGTTATTTCGTCTTTATCTACAAAAAGACCTTTAGAGGACGAAAAAGGTACTAGGTCACCTACAACCGTTAAACTAGAGACCAAGGAGACGGAAAAGATTTTGGTCGAACTTGTAGTCCCTCAAGTGCCAAGTACATAACGACTTCGGACGGAACCTCTTAAAACTCGTAATGAAATGATCGCAAACTCTACTCACGTTAACACGTTATCAAACTCGTAAGAAACTGTAACGGAAAGAAACCCTAACCTTACTTTTGACTGGAAAAGGTCAGGACACCGGTGACGACTCAAAAGGTTTAAACGACCTTATAACTCACGTTGTGAAAGTGTCGTAGTAGAAAGTCCTAGACTTTATCGAGTTGACCTTAAGGTAGTGGAGGTGATCGAAACAAGCGTCACTACGAAAGATTCCGGGTGAACTGAAGTGTAAGGTCCTACAGACCGAGATCCACTCACTAATATTGTAGTACTAATAGAACGAGTACTTCTAGAAAAAACATGTCAAGAAGACACATAAGAACGGTGGAGAAGAATTATAGAAAAGGAAGACAATCCAGGTCTGGTAAAGACAGGAAATAGCTCGGGTAGAAACGTACTTTACAAGGGAACCATAGAGATTAAAACAACTTCTCTAACGATCAGAAAGGGTAAGACAACAAAAGGAGATAAAGAAACGTGACTAACGACTCCTTCCGAAAGAATAGAGAAGAACGATAAGAAACCTTGAGACGTAAGTCTACGAATATAGAAAGGAAAAGAGGAAACGAAAAGCGAAGAGGAGAATAGTGTCGATAAACATTCCGGAGAGTTCTGCCAGAACTAAGGACAGAGGACATGTTACAGTGCTTGGAGTCAGGTATCAAGTAGTCCGTGAGATAGTGTAGATCAGGGAATTTAGATAAAGAGTGAAGGTGACATATTAGTATTAATCGTGAGACCAAACACGAAGATTGGAGAGTAAATGGGCAAGAAAAAATTACTCTTAAAGACACACACGGGGTAAAGAAAGAGTGACCTGACACGGGAGTAACTCATGTTCCTAAACGGAAGTGAAGTAAAAATACAGTAGTTTTAAACGTGTTCATCCGTATGTGATTTCAAGAAAGAATCTTTCAATAGGAATATGGGACCATAAATGACAGAAAATACTAGAGGATAGTTTTAATGGTAATTACACAAACATTCTAAGTGTGAAGGATTTTGAGTGACTAAGAACAGAGAAATATCGTGCTGTATAAATCGTTATTTATCCTAGTACGTAAGAAAGTATGAGAGTAGCCCTCCTTTACGGATTAAATTTAGTTCCTAACTATCTTAGTCTACGAACAAACCAACGAGTATCTTACTGAACCACTGAAACCAATATCGGACGTCCGACCATTTAAATAAATGATATAGATTAATGTATATAATGAAGTCCCTTATGAATAACTCGAGTATGACACTCGGTTTATGGCAAACCCACCACCTCTATCTGTTACTTATGTTGTCAAGAATACAACTACCTCGGGTACCCTATCATTACTATCGTTTGGTTATATGTCTATTAAAGTTGTGTCACACCCTCTGTGAGTAGATCTCCTATTACGTCCTACGAACCCCTGAGGACTGGAGGGTATTTACCCCTCTCTGTCAAAAGACTTCCACTAATATAGGTACTAATTTCGACTTCCTCACCGCTCACCGTTCGACTTTCTTGTCTTTATACAAGGTCCCTCTTCGTCATCACACACAGTTCTGACCCTCTACCACAAGGAAAACCACAAAACAAAACAAAATGGAAGATCATATAAAATAAGTCACTACCCATTGTTGTAATAGGTAAAACACAATGACTTATACGTCTAGACTCTGATCGTTCCTCAAAGTGTAGTGGTTATGTAAATATTAAAATTTTAAATTCATATAGAGTCGTAAGAGGATAATTTATATATAATTTATATATTTACATGCTGTGAAATTTTTAACCGCAAAAACGAATCAACGGTTCAACACAGGTTGAGAAACGCTGGGGTACCTAACGTCGTGCGGCCCTAAGATTGTTCTGTTTTCCATACGATCTTATATCATATACAAAGGATATTTAAATGTAACGTCTGATGATTATCGTTTGTAACTTGTATTATAGAATAGGTATTTGATCGTTTAAAAAGAGATTTCGTAAGTCAAGAGGGTATCGGTAAGCTTACGAGTGTCCCAGAGACCTCAGACGTGAAAAGTAGATCCTCTATCGCAAGAAGTGTGGACCAATACGTCCTTCTTCAACTTCTTTATCTACACTTCAGGACAGTACCTCTCTACAAAACAAGTTCGATTCCTTAATCGAACCAGGACTTACACTTCCCTTCGGTAATTTTTAAGATGTAATACACTGTATTGACATTAAGATACGAATACAAAAGACTGGTGGTATTTAAACACGAAAGTGACTCAAGAAAAAAATTTAGGAATAATGTACGTAAATATATAAAAGGATCCTTTAAACTCGAATTGAAAGTGGTAGTAAACACCCAACTTACAGTTTCTCGACCATTGTGAGTTATTACCTTATTTTATTTCCACAGTAGAGTTTTGTCTCCCTACAATAAAATAGAAAAACTTTAATCGTATAACAGAAACTCTAGGGTAATCCTTTCAGATCACATTTTACCGAGGACCGACCATAATGGAGAACGTCGGAGAGGATTAGAAAGTCATAATAACCATTCCTATCCAGTCCAATACAATGTCATTATTTGTTGGGGATTGAGAGTCACCAAAATTTCTTTTCTCTTATTATAGGTACGATGTTCAGGTGACACCGTCTAACAGTCACCTTACCCGAAACGACTAAGACTACAGTTGATGTTTAACCACGAACGGTACCCGTGAACGGTAGATGGAGATACTCGTAATTTAGTACATGAAAACGTCAACGACTGAAAGTTACGTGGGACTTTGCTCAAGTCCCATTCTCTCGTCTTTACTCCACGAGACACGAGACCCTTTTTGACTGTCTTGTCTAAGAGTCTATCAGTCGATAAAGTCCTCAGTTGCAATACTCGGGTTAAGAACATAGAGGGGTATATATTTTTCGTGACTTTAGGAAGTCCCACTGTTAACAAGGACCACTGATGTTCTTTCGAAGACGTTTTTTTTTTTTTTAACGAACTAACGTACATAAGGGGAAGTGGTTTTAGTGTTTATATGACTGGAAGGGGTAATTTAGAAACCTCGTCAAAGAGTCTCGATGGACCCACGACAGAACACCTCTGACAGTGGAGTAAAACGGGTTTTATTTTGAATTGAGTGCTAAGAGTGTAACACGTAAAAAATTTTTAAACCGTAATTAATCAGAAAACCCACCCGAAGGGACCACCGAGTCTACCATTTCTTTAGACGGACATTACATCTTCTGGGTCCAAGTGAGGAACACAGTTCTTCTCGGGGACCTCAACCTTTACTACCGGGTGAGGTCTTAAGAACGGATCTCTTGAGGTACCTGTTTCCTCGGACCGTCCAATATCAGATCCCCTAGGTTTCTCAGTCTGTGTTGACTTACTAATTGTGAAACTGAAAAGTGTCAGAGAACCCGTGACTTCAGTTACCTCTTCGACGGAAAAACTTTCAGCGACTGGTCAATTAGTCTCTTTTCAATCTCGAGACTTTTTCGTCACATCGAGTGTCGTGTGACAGGTCGAGTGTTGTGTAACAGGTCCCAACAGGAGTGAGTTGATGTTCCTTCTGTCTTTTAAGTTCGGATGCTATGTGGGACCTTTCCCCCTGGAGTTTCGATAAACTGTTTTTTTAGTAATTAATGATAGTGTGGTTATTTCGTCAATACTTCAGATCCTTTTTTCTATTTCTAGTATAATGGTGGACTTAGGCTCTTACTGCTTGTAGGAAAACGATCTTAGAACCTCTAATAAGATGGCACCATTTCATTGTAACGGACGGTAAGGTCATTTGTTCCTTGTAACGGTCAATAAGGTCAAGATGTTCCTAGTTCAGTCGTTGGTGACGTCGGTGGGGTTCGAGGTGGTACCACACGGAACCCCCCTTGAATCATCACTTTCAGTGAGTCAGTACAGGCTGAGAAACGCTGGGGCACCCGATATGTCAGGTACCTTAAGAGGTCCGGTCTTATGACCTCGCCCATCAGAAAGGGAAGAGGTCCCCTAGAAGGGGTGGGTCCCTAACTTGAGTCCAGAGGGCGTAACGTCCGTCTAAGAAATGGTCGAGTCGGTGATCCCTTCAAGGAACCTCCCTTGAATCCCTTCGTATTTCGTTACTAATAACGAAACTACTAAGACACGAAACCTAGTATTGGGTTCTATCAATTCTACGGGTAGATCCGTCATTAAAGTCACTCGGATCAGAGAACATAGAAGGGTATGTATCTTTCTTCGAAATTTCAGTAATTGGACTCTATAGACAAAAAAATTCTACTCTCATTATAAACTACAAGTTGACATACAAAAAAAAAAGTCGTTTAATTTTTTCTTTATGATATATAGGACCGAGGAGGAAATCGAGAAACCTCGTTAAGGAGTCTCGATAGACTCTCCGACGTAAGACCTGACAACAAGAGTCATTCTGAAATCTTATTTTGAATTGGACGTTTATAGTTAATTTTAAGTTCTATAAGACCTAAAACTGGGTCTTGAAGGTGAAGATCTTCAATTTGTACTTGTTTTTCTACCCAGGTTCTCATAAACAATGTAAAAAAAAAATTAAATCTCTCTCGGGTGTATAACTAATTATTCTTTATTGATTATACAAATATTTTACACTATAGACGTCATCAATTTTTTTACTTCATGACTGTTTTTTACTGTTTTTTTAACGATTCATTTTCTTCGTTCAACACATATTATGAGTTTACAAACTATTTACACTTACACACCCCTTTTCGTACGACATTTGACAATTTTTCCTTTTTTGTCTTTTTGAGTTGGACGTTCAAAATCCAATGTACAATAGGAAATCAACTGAGATGGATCTTCTGGTTGTTACCGAGTAGCAACCCCTTTATTTTACTCACTGACAGTAGTAGAACCAAGTACTTTGACTTGTCGGGTGGACGGAGTTCGGTGGACTCCAGAGAGGTAGTAGGAGTTCGATAGAAGGAGAGTCTTTCGTCGGGGTCCCAACATCGTTTGGTTCTAGTCATTGACAGGTAAGTAGAGTTCCAGAGAAGAAAGACCTCATAGAACCCAGGAGAAGGGAGAGTGTGAAGGTTAAAAGAGTGTATATTAGTCTCCGACACTAGTGATATTTTGTTTACTCTTGTCTCGTTTTTCATGGTGTGATTGACTCCACGTTTAGAAGGACCGAAAACGGAGATCGGTACGAGGTCACTTTGTTTTATGACCATCGTAAGTGGTCTGAGACTAAGAAAATAGGGCCGGTCATCCCATGTCAGGATCTTAAATATCATGTTTTCGTTTCGTCACCAGAACACTAAAGATGGAAAAGGGTTTCCTTATTAAAGAAGATCGGTCGTTTTGACTTCTCCGAAACCTCAGCTCATTACTTTTCCAATACCTGTGAGCATATATACCTAAATTTAAGACTAAGTAGACACACCTGAACTCTTACAAATGGAAATCACGGAGTCAAAGGTATCGACGGTTTATTTTTATTATTATCTGGGTGTGGTACTCCAACGACACTATTTTGTTAGAATGTGTATTTTGTATGTCTTTTACGGACCGATCCTAAAAAGCACCATAATAGTGTGGAGTGTTCGTCGGTCTCTCATACGAAGGACTCAATGTTAGATAAATACACACTTGACACCCATTTTTTATCTTAAGAAGGACATTATGGTATAAAGGACCAGAAGGTCCCTCCGGTGTACACCAATAGGGACTGTTGAGACAAGTCTCTAAACTCACAAACAACGGTGAACTTGAAGTAAGGTCATTTTCGGTAAAGGTCGAGGACGACGTTGTCAGTCCCCGAGCTTCTGTCCATTGTCTTTACTATTTCGTTGTTATTCTTACATGTCAGTAAAAAACAAAAGACTTGAGGGTTTATAAGTCCCTCTATTAATACAAGTCCCTCTATTAATAGTCCCTTGTGTCTGACCCAAGTTACATGATAAAATCAAAAAAAGGGAACAATCTAACATTTAAGTTCTTTAAATGTTGATACTACAGGTAGAATATATCAGACCTGAATCTTCATCTACAAGCCCCAGGTTTGGGTCTTATAAAACTTTAAATTAACCATAAACGTTTAACCTCTTTCCATTGATACTACAGGTAGAAGGCATCAGACCTGAATCCCTCCCCGTGGAGATACGTTTTGGACAAGTCATTCATAAACTTGTTTGTGAAATAACTCAGTAGATCGGAGTACGAACAATATACTGACTAGACTTTATCTACGATTGTAGTGTGAAAAAGACTCGAAAGTCTGAGGAATAGACGTTTTTGTTTCCTCCTTATTCAGAGTTCCTGACGTTTGAGTTTAGGAACCTCACTAGACCATTTAAAAAATCAATTAATTAATTAATGAGACCGACGGAACCCAGAATCAACACCGTGAGTCTTAGAAGGAACGTAGTCCACCCAGAAAGTAATTCTACATTCCTGAGAGAGAACTACACCAAGAGGCCGAGGTTTCGAGTGTCCGAGTTATCAACGTCGTAGCTAAATCAACGAGACACCGTACACCCTAGAATCAAGGTGTGGGTCCCTAACTTGGTCGAAGGGAACGTAACGTTCCGTTAAGAAATTGATAACCTGATGGTCTCTTCAGGGACCATTACATTTTTATTTACACGTTTCCGTGGGCTAAATTACGACCTTCCTCACCACCCCTGACGCGGATTAATCTCTTTACGGGGTTCCCTAAATATATGTTGATAAGAGAATTGTCATTCGTATGGTCTTTTTCTGGGTAGGGGACTTTTTCATTGAATAGGGCGTCAGACGAACGAACACCGACATCAGGAAACGACGTGATTGTCAGACACCAACACACTCGGTTTCAAGAGAAGTTCGGAACGACGGACAAGTGTTGAACCGACGTCAGTCGGAACAACTAAGAATTAAAAAATACTCTACAACTCTTTTCAAACGTACATTAAGGCCTACTGAAACAACGGAATAAATAGTTCGTACAGACAGAGTGGTCATTGACTAGAACTTAAGGTCTATTGTGATTAAATACAAGTTAGGACCTGTACTCCAGTTTACTGAGTTGACACCGAATAACGGAATGTAGAGTCTATATTCCATAGTGATCTAGGTCTTTACGTAATAGGGATCACCCCAGAGAAACTGTGTACCGAGGCCCTTGAGTAGTAAATCTACAGTCAGTAAGGGAGGAGGACCGAGACTACACAGTGTCCAAAGGACTGTTGTTAATCCCCTTGATTTTAGTGACTATTAGTGTTAGTGTGGACGGGAGGAATAACCGAGTGTCCGTTAAATGAAGAGAGTCGAGAAGACAGTGTATTGTGTGGGGCCCACAATGAAAAAGTTCGAAGTGAATATCTGTAAGTTAGGCTGTCGAAGGGACTTCAGTAATAAGACGGGGGATAAAAGACTATAACTAGGGTTTACAAACCCATTTTCACCCTTTTTTTTACGTCGGTCAGTAGGTCTACAAGTCCTTCTACGTCTACAGATCGCATATGACACTGTACGGGGGTCCACTACCGACGCTAGAACACTCGAGACTTTAACACATCTTAGTCTTATCTTTAGAAGATGGTGGACGGAAGGAAACGTATAAGTTTTACATAATTGTATAGACGGATGTCTTTCCAGGTAAACAGGGACTCGGAAGGGAAGTGGGTGAGTACTCTGTATGGTCTTCCAAATTTTAACCCCGAAGAAGGAGAAGGAGTTGACAAAAGATCTTCGTCTGACCTTGTCGAAACTATTAATAGAAGGGTGACTAAACTGCGTACGACGGTACAACAAAACCTTCCGTTTTTGTCGACGACAGTTAAAATAAACTTTGTTGTCAAAAGAAAGGGACAAAACTGCTGTTGTTGATGGTGGTGGTCAAGGGTTTATAGATCTTACATAAGCCATGAGTCGACCACCGATATCTGGAGGATACTATAAATTAGAAATTTGTTAACTCTATAACCAGATATCAAGGGTAAAATATCTAATTTTTTAGGATCGGACGTAGTTCCGACAGACTAAATTCCACTATGGATGTCCTAAGTATGTCTTAAGTTTACGTCAAATCGAACTAAGGTTTACATTTATAATTGTCGTCGTTGACATCCACAATGAAACGACATCCAGTCCGAAGTGATATGTGATAAAGTAATTGGAAACGTTATGGGACATTTAATGTATACCAAGAAGAGTGAGACACTTACTCGATAATAAGTGGATAAATTTTTTTTTTATAATAAATAAATAAGTAAAACCAACGTGACCCGGGGACAACGACGTGTGTCCGAAAGAGATCAGTACCGTCGATGAGGGTTCAACATCACGTACCTAAAGAGTAACATTTCGGAGGAGAACAACGTCTCCTGTCCGAAACCCCGTGTGTCCAAAGTTATCGACGACGTGTACCCCGAATCTCGTGTCTAAGTCATCAATACCCTGTACCTGAATCAAAGAGTCTGTGTACACCTTAGAAGGACCTGGTCCCTAACTTGGGTACAGACGACGTATCCGTCCGCCTCAGAGTCGGTGATCTGGTGAATAAAAAATTAAAATCAAGGAAGTTTCAAACACAGAGACACGTCAAACGAGTGAAGGTGTGAACAAAGAATTAAAGGGGGTTAATTTTGTGACCAAAATAACCATAGGGTTACGTAAAAATTAAATTACCACCATGAATTACTTGTGGTGTATAACACACCCAAATACGTCTATCTAATTTCTCTAATCTAAAGAACCTTGGTAAGTAACTAAGAAATTTAGAAAGGGATACCTCGTAAAGGTATTTTGAGATGAAAAACACACCCTCACAGAGCGGATACTCCAAAGGTGAAGGGCATAGAATTCTTTCACACTATCTTTTGTACCCGGTACATCTTAGAGGACTGCTCGATATACTAGAGTCTTTTAAATGGATGTGAAAACTTTAAATCGAATGAGTCAACATCATACCTATATACCATGGACGTATGTGTGTGTGTGTGTGTGTGTGTGTGTGTGTGTCACTCATATTATCAAGTTTATCTAATATCTCTCTTTTACACACAGTACCTCATCGACAACTTTTCTACCATGAAGGTCGGGATCTTGTGTAGGGACTGTGTGAGTCAAACCCGGGTCTCCTGTAGAGAGGGTAACTTCTTTAGAGAAAGACAAGTCAGAGGTAGGTTTGTGTGTTTGCGAATTATTTCACAGACTGGGTCGTAGACCTTGAGTTAAGTATAATAAGGTAGGAGACAAAAGAGTAAAAAAGGATTAAAAACATTGTACGTGTATACGAACTCTTTTCCTTCGGAAAACTTTTTCCACTGATTTATTTACTTTATTTATTAGACCCTCAACACAGGAAACACATAAATTAGGAATGTCGTTAATGTACTTACCCTCGATAATAGAGGTAAAGTTATTACTCCTTTGACTCCGGTAACCATTACTTTTAGGGGTTTCGATGTGTCGATTACTAAAGGTCTCCGTTCCAAAATCGGACCCAAAGGGACAGAATGAGTGTCCGGAGAATGGAGAGACTTATTTACATTCAGAGGGAGAGGTAATATTTGTATCGAGTTGACTAAGACTACATTTTAAAACTATAAATTAGTACTTGTGTAATTAAAATTTTGTAAAGTATTTTATATGCGTGGTTCTAATGACTTATTTAAACCGAGGACCACTCACTCTGTGAGCGGAATCAGGGTCGGGAAATGTATTAAAGAGTATATTTACTAGTTGATAGTACAGACACGAGTTAGTGAGACGGTACAGACTAAGAAACGTTGGGGCACCTGCCATCGGGTGGTCCGAGGAGACAGGTACCTTAAGAAGTCCGTTCTTATGACCTCAGATCGGTAAAGGATCAAAGGGACCACCGAGTCCACTATTTCTTAGACGGACGTTACGGAGGTCCGGCAGAAGGGTTAGGTCCTTAGTTTGAGCACTGAGAACGTAGAGGACGTAATCGTCCAGCTAAGGAATGGTGACGCGGTGGACCCTTCGGACCACAAATTAAGTGAATAAGTACATGACAAATTAAGTAAGTGAGTTAGTAAGTAAGTCTTTTGACGTGTGTTTGGTGCAAAGATATACCACACCCGACAACCAGAAGAACATTGGACCAATATTTTTCGGGAGAACAATACATCGGGTCCCGTCCTAGTCCTTGGGTGTAAGCTTATAATTACTTACCCTTTACCTACTAAAATACTACGGACTGGAAAGACGAAATTAGGTAATCCTTCATATCTAACCAATCATCAATCGTGTTGACCCGTTTTCGACAGATTCACCTTTTAACTAGGACCATTCACGTGTGTATCGTCAAGGTGGACAATTACGAAGGATAAAATCGGAAGACTTGAAAACGAGTATCTATGGAGTTCAAGTGTAGAGTCGTACGGTTCGATTTACACCCCCTCTGAACCGTACTCGACTGTCTCTACAGTAAAAAAATGTACAATTAATTTCCCTATTCAACTTTCTTTACGGCGTGTTTAGTTTTCTAGTCGGGGTCGGAGATCCTTCATGGTGAACCACAGAGGAGTGGGTCCAGTCAACTCGAGAAGTAACTCTTCCAGAATGTCTATGAACGTTTACAGTCACATTCCGAGAAAAACAAAAAAACGAGGTATCCTTTTAGGAGCCGGACCAACGGAGAGGAAGTACCAATTCCCGTCCCGTCTGTCTCCCTTGTGTGACACCAGACCACCTTTCCCGAACCCTCTGGAGTCAAGAACCGGACTAGGACAGAATAAGTGACGGAAACAGACCCGAAAGTAAGGAAGTACCTTTTCACTCTCCCAACCTGACCCCTTAGAAAGTCCTGGGTGGGTTCTTGAGGTACTACGGGCGTTCGAACGGAAGATCAAGTGCACATGGAACTCCAGACGAAAACGCGATTCACTCCCAATCTTTATCCAAAGTAAAGTTCAGGATTTAGGTCAATTAACCACAATAGACTGACCTCGAGATACAACTCCTTAAAGACTGTTATGTACATTGAGATCTTCCCGTTCGAGGTGTTACAAGGTACCTCAGCCCACCTTCATCCGTACCCCAGTCTCACCAAAGGACTTACGGAACATTAACGGAAGTCACGTGATCGAACTCTCGAGTAACTCTGTCCTTAAGACAGGAAAGTAGAAATAAGAGGAGCGAGTCCCGGAACTTTTACCGTCTATAAGTCATATACAACTCCCTAGGACTTCCTTACTTCCTTGTGGTGAGTACCTCAAGACTCTGAGACCCTAGATCTCCTGAAACAACTATCACTTCTTCCTTTGTCTGTCTTGTCCGAGGTACTTTCGTCCTGAGATAGAACCCGGTCTGACTCTTGAAACTCGAGATACGGGTCATAGATACCTTTGCTGTATGGTTCACCTTTTGGTCTGGGGGTCTTCCTTTTCGTGGTCCCGAGCATGGATCTGAGAGGAAGCGGATTTTCTTATGGGATCAATAGACACATTGACTTAGTCAAGTCAAGTCAAGTCAGCGAGTCAGCACAGGCTGAGAAACGCTGGGGTTCTTAGCGTCGGGCGGTCCATAATACGAATAGCCCTATACTGGTGTCCGGATAACTATTAACGGGGGACGATTGATGGATCCGGATTCCGTATACTTAGTGTCCAATTGAAACTAACGTAGAAAGAAAAGGAAACAAGTCTGATCAAAGTCCGTTAAACCCCTCCACCCAAACCCGTCCATGTGAATCCCATACATTCCAAAAGTGTTTTTGACCAGTCCCAGGAACCGATTCTCCTCTGAGATGGAACCCGGACGACCACGTTATTTGACGTAAGGTTAGACGTAACAGGAAGACTCACTCAAACAAAGTACCTTGTGTACCGATGTCGTTATCTCTCACAAATAAAAATTACGACTATGAGGGAAACGGGTCGGACTCGGACTGGGACGACATTTAGAGTTATTGTTCTCCCACTTTACTACTTAAGATATCGTTTCTCCTATATAAGTTCTTCATTACTGTAAAAAAGACTACAGTTTCACGAACACAAGTTTAGGTTCCGGCTAGTAACCGATCCACAATAGGAACCCGTCCAAGGAAGTGAAATGATTCGGTGTTAAAGAGGTAGATATTTTACCCCTACTATTTCATGGATTTAGTGACCTTCAATGTTTTTGACTTATTACACCTTCAGGTATCATATCTTGGACCTTATATAGTTCATGTATAATAAGTAGTAATATTAATAATCAATGACGAACTGGTACTTGTACATGATATGTGATACGACTTCGGTTCTTATAAAGTACGAGAGGATCATGAAGATTTTTTTAGTTCCGATAAACCCTTTCTTTTTCGTTTTTTATAAGAATACGAAGACCCTCCCTCACCGTACAACCTGTCCCTTCAACGTTCTTACCTCTCTTTACCCTCAGTTGTAAGTCTCGGAGACTTAATAGAGGTCTACTAAAGGGTTTCGGGAAGTGAGGGATTCGGAATGTCTAGACATTTATAAGGGAGAAACGTCAGTTCAAATTCCACTCTCCGTGATTTACTAAGGTAAGGACTCAGAACCTAGATCTGACTTGACATAAGAGTTTCTATGTGTACAAGAATAAATTTACTGACAAAAGACATTACGAAGTATGGGTAGTGTACAAATCTTCTGGTATTAGATTCGTTTTCTTTTGGTGGTATCTTCAATCTAATATCAATCAATCATCTTAGTACCTCGGGAAAAGATGACATAATGGTGATAGACACGTAAGATTCACCGTGTATACTGTATGTGTACCGTTTAAACTTCCCTCAACATGTTTTGACAAACCTGATCACGTCGTCGTACCGATTGTAATCTTCCTTTTCTTTTGTAGTACCGTATCCAGTATTTCAACTGATCAACAGGTCAATAGCGGGTCAATAACGGTTGATCAACGGACAAATGTAGTACTGACCCTCTTTTTAGACTTTATCTTATCGACTACGTATAGAAAAAGTAGGGGAAATGGGATACAGAGTACCAGTAATAATTGTGACTGCTATGAGTACGAAGAATGTGAGTTGAGTTCTTTAACAAAAGTGTTGGAAGAAGTATTGACAGACCGAGTGAAGGAAGTAAACGATTTATACTTCACTTGAAAGAGAGGTGAATGAATTCTGTTTGTTGTATGTACAAGAAAAGATGCGGTCTGTACACCACCTGTGACGGTTCCTTTATATATTTGGTCTACTGCCAGGATAAAGGTTCCTAAAATCTCGGATTAACCAGTTCACACCTTTGTCCACCAATCTAGTTGAGTCTAGCAGTATTATGTCTCGTTTTTCATTAGGTCCTAGACCTCTAAATCTGGACTTTTACATTCACTCTGTCTTCTACTCCTTCTTTCTTCCTCTCTTTTTTTTTGATTCTATGTAAATCATCGGTGATATATGTTCCACGACAAGGTCGGTGAATCGGTATAAATACAGACATAGATCTGAAGTGGAGATAGATGTAGGTATTTTTAATATGGACAGTAGATGTTCGTGTAGTATTTTATATCCATGTAGTCGTTCAATAATAATAGAGACAAAATGTCTACTCCTCCGACTCTCAGTCTCTTCGATTCGTCATGTTGACTTTACGTAAGAATCTTTTTCTTTTTTTCTTTTTCTATCAGTCATGTTAACGGGCGTACGGAGTAGAGAGTAAACAGCAGGACCGGAGTTATCGGAAAGGGTCGTATTATTGAATGTAAATAATTTAAAGTCAAGACACAAGTGGAAAATTATGTATAATATAAAGAATTACCCCAAGGGACCGTCGAGTCTACCATTTCTTAGGTGACGTCACGTCCTCTGGACCCAAACTAGCGACCCAACCCTTCTAGGGGACCTCCTCCGGTACTGTTGGGTGAGGTCATAAGAACGGACCTCTAAGGGGTACCTGTCTCCTCGGACTACCGGATGTCAGGTACCCCAGACGTCTCTCAGGCTGTGTTGACTCACTGATTCGTGTCGTGTATAATAAATTACTATTGTTATCGGGTCACTTCCCTTACACCAACGGGAAGGAACAAAGTATTTACTCTTTTATTTCCAAGTCTCTTGGATACATTCTTCCCTAAAGTTTTGTCTTAAGTATTTACACCGTAAGAGACAGTAGAATACGAGGGAGACGCACTAGACTTTTATTTATACAAATGTTATGTATACGCCTCTTCCGTTACCGTGGGGTGAGGTCATGAGAACGGACCTTTTAGGGTACCTTCCTCCTCGGACCTTCCGACGTCAGGTACCCCAGCGCTTCTCAGCCTGTACTGACTCGTTGAAGTGAAATTGAGAAGTGAAAGTACGTAACCTCCTCCTTTACCGTTGGGTGAGGTCACAAGAACGGACCTCTTAGGGTCCCTACCCCCTCGGACCACCCGACGGCAGATACCCCGACGTGTCTCAGTCTGTGTTGACTTCGCTGAATCGTCGTCGTCGTCGTTGTCGTCGTCGTGTTATGTATACACACATACATACATATGTGTGTACACGTGTGTGTGTACATATACATATGTGTGTGTGTATATATATACTATAAACATAGTATAGTTTATAGATGACGACTACCTATCAAACCAGTCACTGAAAAGCCTCCAACGTATTTTCTAGGAGAAAGAGTTCAAGTTTATAAACGAGTAGGACCTCCGGAAGTAATCTCTAATTGTCCTCTAGGTTAAAATTTAAAGGGTACAACCTTGACTCCTAAGATTTATTACTGGACCTCTAAACTTATGGTTGTAAGGGATCTCTCCTTCATCGGTTTACTGTGAGAGATAACGAAAGTCGTTTAGGTTAATCAACTTTCAAGTTAAATGTTACTTAGGACCCTCGTTGAATACCTTTCTTATGACTGATCCTTATTTCTGTCGATACTAGTTCAGTTTTATTGGTAGTATTAATTGTTAACGTTAGACGATACATCAAATTTTGTGTAAAGTATCATAAACGAGAAAGATTATTAGGATACTCCTGTACAATAATAAAAGGGTCCTAGGTCCCGGAGTAATTCAGGACGACTAGTATACGGCATTGACCTAGACCCAAGATTGGGAGGAAGAGGTATTGGTGTTTGAGAGAAGACCTAGCCTAGACAGTGGACAATGGACCCCACAAAGTCATCGGAGGAGAAACTAGAAGGAAGGAATCAAAATGCGGGACGTGAAGTAAAGGATGGAAATACTGTTTTCCGAGAATGATTTAGTGTTTATACTTAAAGTAAGGGAATCCATTTTGGCTAGTTTAGGATAAGGAGGGTTAATCGTTTTATAGAAGGGAGAGGAAGGGAGGGAGGAAGGGAGAAAGGGAGGAAGGAAGGAAGGATATGAGACAACTGGTGTAAGACAGAGTAATCACAGTGTACTTTTACCGTTACTTGTCCCGACGAAGTCCTCTCCATCTCCACTTTTGGGGTTTGTCTTGGACAGCGGTGGGGGGTGAGGGGTGGGACGAGAGACGAAGTAGGGGGGGAGGAGATTAGGTTCATCACATACCTCGTGTCAAACTTTACAGTGACCGAATGTCTTATTTCAAGTCTGAGGAACCCCCTCCCTTCTCGGGTGTACATTGGTGGGGGGTCCGAGAGTCACTCCTTAATCGGGTTCACTGTTTCCGTCAGGTTCTCCACCGGGAGTGGGGACGTCCACGTCTCGATTGGACTATGTAATCCCCTTTCTCGTTTTCCACTTACCGATTCTGTAGCCAGAAAGTTTGAAGAAAACCCAGTTTACTTTGGAAAACGTCAATGGACTTTCTTTATGTGTATGAATGTAAAATTTTACACACGAACCCAACAAAAAGGTTGGGTTTACGGTGTTTATGATACAGGAGACGTATTAGAGAGTCTGAAGGGACGGGAAGCACACCCGATAGATAAAACAGGACATGAACGAAAGAATATGGTGAAATACGGAACGAGATGCTATGCTGTATGATGCAACGTGACTTCGACGTCAAAGTGCAGACAGAGAGGAGGATCTGAAATTCTTGTCCCTCGTCCAAAATAAGTAGAAAATTAGTTATTGTACCCCCAACCGTGTGTCATCCATGCGGTGGTTATAAACAACTTAACTTCCACTCCTATAAAAGTGAATGTTCGTCTTCATGTCTTTCATATGTTAGTGACCGATTACCATACCAACTCTAATAGTGGACATTTTCGACTAATAAAAAATTACTTTCCTAAACTAACTGTTCTTGACTTAATTGTTTGCTGAGAAAAGATTTGTTTCGACAACGTAATGCTCCCCACTCGACAATGGAGGTTTATTTCGACGTTCGATTAAAACCTTGGATGTACCTCACTCTACTACGCATACTCTCCTTCTTGTCTTATTTCTTCTTTGCATATTCGTCCTATGTCCCGAAAGACCTTTGACATACAAGACGGGAGTCGCTAGACTCGAAACCTGGTTCTTTTAGTTACGTATCGTCACATCTCCACTATCTACCCACTAGTGGTATCTTTGTCGAACTGAGAGTCTTGTTCAGTTCTGAACTGACATAGGTTTAGTCATATAATAGTATAGAATCCTTTCTTGTGTCTCTGGGTTTCACCTCCCCAGAGGAATGATTCCCTTCTTCCTTCCTTCTTTCAACTGTCCCGTGACATCGATGGGGGCTCCCCTCTCTGCGTCTCGCGTCTTTCGCATTTGTAAGATCGACGTCTGTCTCTTCGAAGTAGTCTGAGACAGAATCGAGACTTCTCTTTAGGAAACACTGACAGAAGTACAGAAGTAAAACAAACCCGAAACGAAAAGGAAAAATCAGTAAATAAACTGTGTCCACATATTTTCATTCAGTAATTTTCGTACGTGAAACCTCAGTCTGTAAGACCCCAAGTACAGGATTATAACGGGTGTGACTTTTTACCCTTGTCCTTACCTTGAGAAGGGTAGAACGGAATCGCGAAATACAATCTCACGTGAGATAGACGGATACTTGACGAACAACGGGTCTTGACCGAGATGGACGTTTTAAGTCGTTCTGTCCTTCCGACCTCTTGGTACGGAGGTTTGGGCGCGAGTCGTCTGGAGTTGGTTTCTGAATCCCTTCCACCACATACTTTGACACTTTCCCTTTACAAATCAGTGAGTTAATACACGTTGAGAAACACTGAGACCTGACATGGAGACAGGTACCTGAAGGGGTCCGTTCTTATGACCTCACCCAACGGTAAGGGAAGAAGTCCCCTAGAAGGATTGGGTCCCTGACTTGGACCCGAGGGCGTAACACATCCGTCTAAGAAGTGACAGACACGGTGGTCCCTTCGGTGGGGGTTATCAAACGTAGAAACTACCCTATCGAGAGTCGATACACAAGAAAACTGACGGACTCAAAAGGGTCCTTCTGACTCAAGGTCAGGGGATGGTACTAAAGACCCCGAAGGGACCACCGAATCTACTTAGACGGACGTTGCACACACACACACACACACACACACACACACACACATACATCTCTCTCATAATATCCGTCTCTTTTAGTATATAGTTTTCTGGACGGTATGTACACTTTTTTTACCTCCTTCCATCTTTGCTCCATCCCTCTCTTTTTCTGACGGGGTTTCAAGGAAATTAGACCAGGGTACACGTAGTTTGTTGGTGATGAAGTCAAATCAAGACTTTCACAAAAAAAAAAAAAAATTTATGATTCTTTGATCAGTCTCCAGGTCACACGATTGTGACGTAAATCAGTGACTTTTCTGGTGGAACCGACGTATCCGTTTGTGTAACTCTCCATAAGACCAAATTAAACTTACACACAGAACACTCGACCCACTGTCAGACCGTTCAGGTAACTCAATATGGTCAAGATCCGGCGATTATTCTACCTCACATACCTCCACTTTCCGACTCTAACGATGGGACTCCGACCCGAATCAGGGTCCCACTGCGAGGAGCACTCACAAGGACTACCCGACAAGAAACCCCCTTCCGAAGAAGAACTGTGGCACAGGAATAAGATACAGTTGCGGGTTGTAGGTGACGGGTTGGGGGTAAGATCTAACGTCTAGAGAGACAAGATTACGGTCCTTTGTCTGTGAGAGTCGTTGAAATAGTCGGTTCTGGTAGTTACTTTCGGGTTCGTTAGAAGGAAAGAGTTCGGGACCCCACACCTCTTCAATATTTAGTCTGTCAAAACCATCCCCACTTAATTTATAAAGTACCACGTCAAGAAACTTGAGTATCTTCGCTTTCACGAGTTATTTACGTGTAATAATAATAACGAAGACCGACGTCTGTGATCCCGTAGACTCTGGGGAATGAAAAATTCACAAAAAAGAGAGAGAGACAGAAAAAAAGTCACCAACATTACTTTGAATAAACGAATATCCATAATGGGACCATCAGAGACAACGGAAATTACGACTCATTGAAACTCTCGGTTACTGGCGACCTTGGTGGTGTCGAGTCTGTAGTAGTTCTTCTGTATACAAAATAAGGATTAACCCACCATACCTAATAAAAAGAAAAGTCATAATGACCTTTCGTCATACTCGCCTAAAAGGTCTTACCACGTTATTTTTATTTTAAACTAACTAATTAAGTTATTGATGTCGATCCTTCGTAGAACACGCCGTCACCCCTCCTTCGTAGGTCTCGGGATATCTACCTCCGACATATTGAGTGCAGACAAACTCTGTGTCTGAGGACTCGCTCTACGGCCGAAGAATCTCATGTCGAATGAGAACTTTCATTCTCGGTCCAACTTACCGAATAAAAGGAGGACTCGAAGTAGACCACTCAATATTGACACCCCGTAGTCCCATCTCTACCATTTAGTATAAATATTTCGAGAAGTCGTCAGTGGGAGGTAAAAACGGGACTAAGACAACCATCTTCGTGAATCGAGAACGGAAACCCATCTTGAGTCCCCTCAGGGTTGGGGTTCCTTTCCGGACGACCTTCCTAATAATTAAGTAACGGTTCCATCCCTTAAAATTCGTCCGTAGTGTTATGAGTTCTATAACATACGTCTTAAGAAGACACGTGTCAAAAGACACCTTTATCACTATAATCAAAGAGGTTCTACAGACACTCAGGGGTTTTCCAATTTTCAGTACCGTCATCTCATATATAAGTGTCCGACGTCCGTGACCTTCTATCTACTACAAAGATTTTACATATACACCCTGAAGAGACCACCATGTCACCTACCCTCAGACGGATGGTTACGTCCCCTGTGCCCGATCTACGGACCCGGGCCACTTAAGGTGTGCGGAATCTCGTTGCTTCGGGGACGCAGTGTGGACGACTCGGGTACGAGATCTTGATACTCGGTGTCGAGGACTCGGACACACGGTTTTGACGACTCCGGACGTACGGACCTAGGTCACGAGGTGTTATTCTCTTCCGTGGTGTTAATCTTTGGGAGTGGAGTGTTCCTTCTTGTCGGGGACGAGTGACGTTGATCTCTTTCGGGTGTGTGTCGTTACTTCTGGGTCACGTCGGTTTTCTATTTATTTTTTAGTTTACATAGACACTCGGCTCTTACCGGTAAACTAGTCTTTGCAAAAAAAAAAAGGTAGACTCCGATAATAATTATAGATTTTGACTGACCTAAATGTTTTCCGTAACTTCAGGCTAAATCCTGCCCCAGACGTACTTGTTTAGTGTCCACGACACCTGAGGATGAATCGGAAGTCCCGAGTAAAATTTACATTAAAGAAGTATTTTGAAACGTGTGTATAGTATACGTATGAAAAAAAATAAACAGAAGAAAGGCTAATTGCAACTCGAGGAACCCTCTCCTTGCCTCAGTAAAAGCTCTAATGTGAGGGTCTGGTATAGGAGTCCGTGTCAGGTATTTGCACGTCCCCGACTTATTCACCTTCCGAGGGACACACTACCCTTGATGTAGTCGTCTCTGGACCTCCACTTACACCCAGAGACACAATTAGTACACCGAAATACGACACTTCCTCTCGATAAGATGATCGCATTCGGTTTAACCCTTTATCTGATAAATGTTTACCACCCGTTCTTCCCTTGTCCGATCGAAGTCCTTACTAACCTTTCTCTCGAGTCGCGTAACTCTGGAAGTAACAGTAGTAAAAGCGACGAAGGCAAAGAGGTGACCGGGTTACCCAAGGGTGGTGTCTCTCTACTAAAGGGATGTCCCTAGTTGTCGTTTGAAGGAAACAATTACAAATGTAAGTAATGAAGGAGACTTACCCGTCGTTGAAAACATCTATTTGTCTGATTTAGTCGAAAGAAAGTAGAATGTTCACTTCTTTGTTTAAGTTCCCCCAGTTGATTTGACTTTTTACAGTGTATCGATCTTTCGTCACCTCGTTCTTTATTTTGGAAAGTCTTTTTGAAAGTTTTTTTTCAAACACCTGTACTCTTTCCGACTCGAACTTATGACAATAACAACAAATCACCGATTCAACACATGTTGAGAAAGCACTGGGGTACCTGACATTGGACGGTCCGAGGAGTCAGGTACCCTAAAGGATCTGTTCTTATGACCTCACCCAACGGTGAAGGAAGACGTCTCTTAGAAGGGTTGGGTCCCTAGTTTGGGTCAGAGTACGTAACCGTCCTCCTAAAAAATGGTGACTCGGTGGTACCTTCGATCTCGAAGTTATAATGAATGTGAGAATAAATTTCTGACAACAAAGTAACAGACTCACTATCTGTCGTTAATTGGTACGGAAAGAGTCGAAACCAGAAAGATCGACCATTTATCTCCCGTCTTATTGTAGTCGAGGGGTGTCAACTAACTATAGATAGATACACAGATAGTATGTGTATTTATATAGTAAAGTGAATTATTTGATAATAATTATATATACATGTATATATTCATTACCCAACCGTTTTTTAAAGTAAGTCCAAAAAGACATTGTAAAATATATGTATATACGACGACGACGATGATTCAACGAAGTCAGCTCGGGTTGAGACACACTGGGGTATCGACCGTAGGGTGGTCTGAGGGGGTAGGGACCCTAAGAGGTCCGTTCTTGTGACCTCACCTAACGGTAAAGGTAGAAGTTACGTACTTTCACCTTCCACTTTTAACTTTCACTTCAGTGAGTCAGCACAGGTTAAGAAGCACTGGGGCACCTGACGTCGGGTGGTCCGAGGAGACGGTTACCCTAAAACGTCCGTTCTCATGACCTCACCCAACGGTAACGGAAGATACATATATATATATCTCTCTCAACAAAACAACCGGTCTTTAAACGTGAAAATATATGTACGTATGGATTTTCACGTTACTATATAAACTTTTAAGAACCGTGTATCTAACAGTTTATTTATATCTGTTTCAGTTCATGTATTAGGTAAATCGTTATATATTTTATATTAATACTTTACATGAAGTATTTATGGGATGGTAATCAAACTAAAAATAAACGGTTGTAAGTAAAAGAGAAGATAGAGTGTAAGTACATATAAAAAACCACATGGAATAATGTAAAATAAACTGTACGATAAGGTTTATGTTTGGGTATAGGAATCTTTCTCAAAAGATAGGAAAGTAAGTAGGTTTTTATAAATAACCCGTGGATAGCATTACCCACGGACTGTGACCTCCTGTGTCGTCTCTTATGCTGCCTAGTTCAGGGACGGACACACCTCAAATGTAAGACATCCTCTTTGTTTAATGATTGATATTTCATTTACTTACGTATTATTTGAAAGTCTAACTTCTCTATTCCTCGTAATTTTTACCTTTCGTCGTTCCCCTATCTCTTACTCCTCTTCCACTTTAAAATACATGACTCAATAATCTTGCAATAGATTTACTTATTTTAGAAATTTTTTACTTCTTTGACTTACAATCCAATCTTCTTATAAAAACCGTCTCTTGTGTCGTTCTCGCGTCCCGAATCCCGTTCTCAAACCGAAGGAAATTCTAAACATTCTTATCATCTCATTGACCCCCTTCCACTATCCTCTACTTTGCCACCGGTCCCATGTCTGGCACGCCCCCAGCACACCCGTACACTTCACAGACACATTGGAAGATTCACGTGACCTTTTAGAGTCCCTGTGACCCCTCAGGGACTTTTCGTTTCTTCCGTGAACATACTAAAAGACCCACTACCTGTCTGACGACCCCCGTTGTCACACTTGTCTCTGTAGTCAAAACCACGGTAACACTAACTTTCTACTCCTACCAAGGTTTTTCCTCAGGACTTTCGTTACTCTTAACTAGTCTAAACTTTTTATGAAGAGTCCATAATCGACTGTCCCAAACCATTACCTTTCCTCCTCCCATATTTAGAATAAACGTAAAATTTCCTTTTCTCTATCTGTGACTTGTGAGACAAAAGATTATTATCGGGTGTAAATGGCTCGGGCTACACAGTACGGGACCCGATTCACGAAATATAAGTAATACAGTCAATTATGGCCAAGGGGTAGTGTTTTGCCAAACTAAAACAAATGAAACGAATAAAAATAAAATTTAAGATTGAGAGACAAATATATCTAGTACTAGAATTACCGAGCCACAGAGTAAAGAACGGGACCAAGTTGTTAACTTTGATTACTGTCTATATTGAAAATTCTTTGTATTACGGAACTCAAAGGATCTCCTCCCGAAGGAATGTGTGAGTGGATAATCAAGAGACAAGAGTACAAGAAGTCTATTAGTGAGACAGGAAGTTTCGGTACCGGGTGACTGATCCACCCAAGTCTAGGCACCCTGTCCTACTCGTGGAGATAAGGACCGTTAGAACTATATGTCGTAACCCTTACATTAAGTATAATGATAATAAAACATATAAGTCGAACATACTTTCCTGTCGGTATCACTAAACGGGACTTGTTCTTGTAAATTTTTGTTTTTAAGAAATTTGTCCAGAGTCCATCTCCGGTAATATTATACAAAGTAATTCAGATCGAGAACTTCTTAGTCTAATTGAGTGATTGACCAAAAGATATGGACTTCCAAGTACATCATTTCAGGACAAACACAGATACTTATGTCCACTCCCACTCTTGGTTTTGACTGTAAATGAAACCGACACCGTACTAGAACGTCCGAAATCGACGTCTTATCGTCAGTGACTAGTAGGTCATCTTATGTTGGTCGGTAGAAGTTTTTAGTTACGTTAACTAGAAGTTTTTTTTCACACATTCAGTGAGTCAGTACGGACTGAGAACACGTTGGGATACCTGATATCGGGTGTTCGGGGAGACAGGTACAATAAGAGGTCCGTTCTTATGACCTCACCTAACAATAAGGGACAAAGTCTCCTAGAGAGGTTGGATTCCTAACTTGGACTCAGAGGACGTAACGTCCGTCTAAGAAATGGTAGATTCGGTGGTCCCTTTCAGGTTTTTAGTTACGCTAACTAGAAATGGATACGTATTAGATGAAGAGTGAGAAAGTTCAGTAACAAATTTCAAAACGATTAAAAGTATAAGTAACCTGGTACCTCTTTCGTTCGTTCAATTCTCTTTGTAGATGAAAACGAAGTAACTGATACGATTTTGGAAACTGACACACCTAGTGTCGTTTGACATCTTTAAAGGATTTCTCTATCCTGGTGGAATGGACAGAGGACTCTTTGGACACACGTCCAGTTCTTCGTTGTCAATCCTGGTCTGTACCTTGTTGACTAACTAAGGTTTAACCCTTTCCACATGTTGTTCCAACATATAACAGTTGGACGAATAAATTGAAGATACGACGTATGTAGTACACTTTACGACTCGACCTACTTGGTTTTCGACCTTAGTTCTAACGGTCCTCTTTATAGTTGTTGGAGTCTATGCGTCTTCTATGGTGAGATCACCGTCTTTGACTTCTCCTTGATTTCTCGGAGAACTACACTCACTTTCTCTTCTTACTTTTTCGACTGTACTTTGAGTTGTAACTTCTTTGATTCTAGTACCGTAGACCAGGGTAGTGAAGTGCCGTTTATCTTCTCCTTTTTCACCTTCGTCACTGTCTAAAATAAAAGAACCCGAGGTTTTAGTGACGTCTACTACTGACGTCGGTACTTTAATTTTCTACAAACGATGAACCTTCCTCACGATACTGTTTGTATCTGTCACATAATTTTTCGTCTCTGTAGTTAAACGGTATGTCAGTTTTGATACCAAAAACGTCATCAGTATATCCCTACACTCAACCTGGTATTTCTTCCAACTCACGACTCTTAATTACGAAAACTTAACACCACGACCTCTTCTGAGAACTCTCAAGGAACCTGATGTTCCTCTAGTTTAGTCAGTTAACATTTCCTTTAGTTGGTACTTATAAGTAACCTTCCTGACTACGGCTTCGACTTCCTTCGAGGTCATAAAACCGGTGAACTACCCTTCCCGACTGAGTAACCTTTTCTGAGGTTACGACCCTTTCTAACTTCAGTTTTTCTCTTGTCCCAAGTCATCGTAGTGACTGAGTTACCTATATATAAATTCGTTTGACCCTCTGTCACCTCCAGTCTCTTCGGACCGTACGACGTCAGGTATCCCAGTCTTTCACATCTGTACTGAATCGTTGACTTGTTGTTGTTGTTAAAAGTATACTTATTATTTCGTTTATTCATTGTGGGAGTCAACCCAAAACCCGTTACGAAGTATCGTTTATATACATTTGACTTCCTTCTTATTTCCTAGTGACTATCACGAACTCTATCGAGAATAGAAAGTAAGGTATCATACACTTCAGATTCTTGAAATACCTAATCTACTACGTAAGGATCTTTGAACCGTTGGTATTGGTCATCCGGGGACCTATTGTACTACGAGAACCTATGGTTGGGTGTGTCGTACCTCTCGTATTATGGACCTTCGGTCCTCACCGACCACCAAGATTGTAGTCATTCCTTCATTTTATGTACATACTACCAGGTAACGATACAAATAAAATTTTTTCTGTTAGATAACTCGAATCGATTATCTAACAGAAAAATTTTATTTTTCTGTTATTTTATTTTTGTTATTTTTTACTTATTTTTTTATTTTTCACTTTTGGTTCAACTCGAACCAAAACAAGAACTGAGAAATTGAAATATTTAATAAAATGGTCGACTGTTAAGTCAAAAGAATAAAGATTTTAGTTATCTATTCTGGTCTATTAGAGAGTACAAGAAAGACATACACTAAAAGACCCTTTGATTGACAAGAATTTTCGTATTAAAGTCTCTATCGTGTCACTTTCTATTTAAATACTTGTAAACCTGGTTTAGTTTATAGAAATACTTCAGGGTTCAGTTTTTTTTTTTTTTTTCTGTTAATTTTATCTTTTATTTTCGGGAGTAAGTAAGACGTTACATTTCTGTATACGTAAGTGTCAACCCGTCCTATTTGTGTGGAGGAGGCAATTGAAGATTAGAAGAGTTAGACTATTCTTTATTAGTTCAAACCTTTCCATGTCTTCTTTATCTTTTATTCTTGTCTGATTATTGACTCCTTCTTAGTGTCTTTCGAGAAATTTTTGACAGACGGATTTTACGTAATCTAGGTCTCTCTAAATTACCACTAAATTAAGTTCGTAAGTTTTTATAGATTATGTAAGTAGTATTAAATAATATCTCTCATCTTTTATCTCTTTGATAGGTTAAGTAAGGTATTCTACCTAAACTAGGACTAAGGGTTTCCACTATTCTATGATACGTTTTTACTTTCCCTTTGTTTTAGTAGATTTGGTACTTGTATCTAAGTTTGAACCTTTAATTGATGAAATTTTATCTCAAATTGTTAGATTATAACGACTAAGTTATTAGGTTATCCTTATTCGGATCAAAGTTATATTCTTTTAACTTTTTATGTTATCTTTAAATAGTCATTCTATTATTTTTTTATTTCCATCTACTAATGAAATTATAAGAGATTTATGTAAACTACTTTAAATTATTGTAAAAGTAAAAAGTCCCATCTTATTTTATTAAGGAAGAATTATATTACTTATAAGGGTAAAATCTGAGAGTTGATTCACTAAAAAAATGATCGCCTGTGTTCTGTGTCTAGAGATTTAATCTTCATTTTGTTCAAATAGGTGAAACAGGTGGGAGTAAATTATAATGAATTTACCCAGATCGGTCATGTTAATTCGTTTCTTCATTTTGATTATGAATAATTTTTCTTTCTTTTTTTAGTAATATTTTGGAAATTCGAAACGAACGTTTAGACTATAGGTTTCATGAGACTTTTAATTTGTGAAATGTGAATTATAATGAATGTACCCAGATCGATCATGTTAATTCGTTTCTCCATTTTGATTATGTATAATTTTTCTTTCTCTTTTTTAGTAATATTCTGGAAATTCGAAACGAACGTTTAGACTATAGGTTTTATGAGACTTTTGATTTGTAAAATGTGATGAGTAAAAACTACGTTTTAGACTGAACTCGAAGATATTTCGGTAAATCATACTGACATGACGACGTCTTTATAATGATACAAAATAATTATACGAAGAAGGGTTCCAAGACGACCCCCACAATACATTATCTATCCTATACATTGTATAATAGTAAGTTTTAAGACTTAATATTCTATATAGACCGGGGTTCCTAAAATCTATTTTACACTTAGAGATAATACAGGTCTGATATGTAGTTCCCGTAAAATATTCAGTCTAATATAAACAATCTTATTTTATTTTAATTTAATTATTCTGTAAAAGATATTTACTGCTATCATTTGTTTCAGTTACTATTCTACAAATAAATGTATAGACAAATGGGGGAGGTACCCATTTCACGAACTCCCTTACCCAATATAAAACAAGTAAAGAGATAGGGTGAACATGAGTCTTATAATGAACCGTACCTCCTTCATTTATCTATAAAACAAAATTTCTTCTCTACTCACATAGTTATTCTTTTAACAATAATTCAAAAGGTCAAAAATAAAATTACATATTTAAAATATGTTAAGATTAGGTATAAGGTTGTTCTTAAATTTAAACTAAACTAACCAAAATTAAAGTTTTAGATTCTTTTCCGACAATTTTGATAGCAAACATTTTGTTTTGACCGTCTTCATTGTTCTTTGTAATAACTTTTCTGTTTATAAATTTTGTCTTTGGTCCGAGCACGACCTTTTAAGACGAATGTGAATCTCACTAAAAACTGTTCATCGAATGGAGAAGATTCATGGTTACAAGTACACATATTCTATTATTAGTTATTAATCTATGGTGGTCTTTTGTTGATCTCGAGTAGTCAATTAAACCATTTCAAAGTCTTATGTTTTAATTATGTGTCTTTAGACAACGGAAAGATGTATGATTATTGTTTACTAGTCTTTTTCTTTATTATTTGATATTCATTTGGATGGATTCTTCCATTTTATGAATATGAACCTTTTGTTAATCTGTGACTTATTTCTTTAACTTCTATTGTGTTTGTATATCTTTCTATATTGTACGAGAGTCTGACGTTCTTGACTACGAAAATTTTACCGGTATGATGGGTTCCGTTAGATGACTAAGTTGCAACGACGGCGACAACGGTTCAGTGAAGCCAGCACAGGCTGAGACACACTGGGGTATCTACCGTCGGGTGGTCCGAGGAGGTAGGTACCCTAAAAGGTCCGTTCTCATGACCTCACCCCACGGTAGCGGAAGAGGCTGACTAAGTTACGTTGGGGATAGTTTTATGGTTTCTGTAAAAAGTATCTTGATCTTTTTTATTGAAATTTTAATCATACCTTTGTTTTTCGTGGGACTTATTAGTTTTGTTAGGACTCTTTCTTCTTTTCTCGACCTCCTTGGTACAAGGGACTGAAGTCTGACATGTTATTTCGTTACCACTATTTTTCTCATACTATGACCATATTTACTATACCTGTCGATGTATATTTTCTTATTTTAAAAAGTTTTATAAGATTATGGTGTATATCCAGAAAATGTATTTTCATTCTAGTCTATAGTATTTTAAGGATCTCCTTTTGTGTCCGTCTTGTGAGGAACTGTATTTGGTATCGGTATAAAAACATACTACGGGTCTCTCAGATTCAGGGGCTACAAGTAACACGTATGTACTATTCCGGTCCTAAGTACAGATCTCAGGTAAACGGATGGAACAACCTTATGTTTACAAAAGGTAGTTAACGATTGTACTTGACGAATTTGTTTTATTACGACCGTCTCGTGGAGTCCATTTCGGAATAGATATCTTTCACCGACTACGAAAAAGTTGATGTTTGACTCCTTGTCTCTCTGACTCAAACACGTAGACCTTTTGCTCGGTACCTGTTACTAGAGTCCTTTTCGTCCTGTCTCCTCCGTTCAGGGCTCGAGTCTGTCATCTGAAGTATATCTTCTGTCTCGTAGAGAAGAGAGAGAGAAAAAAAATTACGTTGAAAAGGTATTGACCTATTTTTAGTTCAAATAAAGAAGGACGAGACTTACGGTTCGTCTTAGAGTTTTAAAGTTGCAACTAGGATTGATGAATGATACGAAGGGATTTCCTTCCATCCCGGACACCCTCCCTTTTCCGATACGAAAGAATTTCTTCGACTTATTAATTTCATCCGAGTCGTCACCATGGATCTTGGTCGTAAAGACTTTTAATGTCACAACGAACGAGAGAAGAGATGGGTCACTACTCAATTAGACGTTCCGAACCTAGGGAGGAGTGGATGTCGCCGGGGTGTTGGGGACAATATGGCATACGTACATCTAAAAGGAACGAATCACGCATCGGGAGAAGAGTCTCCTCCCAGGAGGACCCAGATCAGGGTCCTGGAGAACCAATTTTAGGGAAGGACAAGGGACCACCAAAGGGTCTCGTCGACATTGGTAGAGTAGGGTAAAGAAGGGGTGAGAAGTCACAGTGAAGTCCTCCTAAACGACTCACGGACGGTGTAAGGTCGTGACACGGTTCAGGGTTCTTTTACCACTGTTAAATTTTTGTTTCTAGGTCGAGGGTTTCCGGAGAGTCAATGTCTCTCTTTCTGTGTGTTGTGCCCTAACGACGTTAGAAGTCTTATTCACATACGACTCCTTAAACTTGAAATTACATTCCCGTTAGTCATCGGTGACTCTAAAACGTGTATCTCTACCAATGTGTCCAGAAGGACGAAGTTCGAGTATAACTCAGACTGTAGTTGGTACAGGGTGCTTATCGTACCCTAAAGGAAAAGACACGCGTGGTGTGGACCAAACCGACCTTTACCGGAAACCTGTGACACAGGAATTACCGGGTCGAAAGGAAATTCCGGTCTGAGTCGTCGTCCTCTAAAAAGAGGAACAGGAGAACGGACACGGTATAACAATGGATCAAACTCAGTCAAGAATTTTGATTTCATACCAGGTCCTCGGTGGTTGTAGTTATAGTGGACCCTCGATCAATCTTTACGTCTTAGAGTCCGGTGTGACTTCTCGATGGTTCATTCTTAGACTTAAAATTGTTCTAGGGAGTCCTCAGGACATGGGTGATTCCACACAAAGTCACTTGATTCATCCAAAGTGATACCTCGAAAAAACGTGACACTGGCTTAGGGTAGGGAGTACGCGGTCCGTAAGTGTCTCTTCTCCTGTCTACACACCTTCCTTTGACTGTAGGATACTTGGTCCAATCAATTACGGACTTCAAACACCCGATCTTTGTGAAGTACAATAAAATAGAAGATCGTCAGAACGACCCCCTAATTATCGTAAGAATCGAGTGTTTACTTCACTTCGAGTCTCGTAGATCTTGGTGTGTCGGTCCTAGTGATTGGAGTGAGTAAAAAGAGAGGTGTCGAGAAACACTTGGGGTTCTTCGTACTTAGGTGATGGAGCTGACTAGGTGTTATGTCCTTGGATGGGGTCATTCCTTTCTAAAAACGGCCAGGAAGTTACTGGTTAAGAGATAAGACGGTCGGAGCTTACCGGGAGAGAGATAGAGTCGGTCCGGGTCACAAGTCGACTTTTCGTTTCCAGCAGAATGTCCGAATCTTAAGGGAGACCCCAGGGGAGGGAGAGGTGAATGTAAAACGGAGAGGAAGGATGTGTTTATCGTGACCATCTAAATTATAAGGTATAGAGTGTGAACTGAAAGTCTAAGAGCCAATCGTGTCAGGATAAAGTCTCTCTCTTTAGTTCGGTGACTCTTCGGATGAAGGGGGTCTCGCCCTCCCTTTTCGTCTGTTAAGCTGTATTGACGGATTGTTTCACATAAATACTTGTAGTAACCTTGTTTACAGAGGGGTATTAGTGTCAGTAGTAGAGGATCACAGGGTAGTACCTCTATTACCCTTTGTTCTGAACATTGGACTAAAAGATAGTCGACCATCACTGTGGTGGGTGGAGATCGAAGGGGTCGATTCGTCGTATACTGAGTGTCGAAGGAAGATTGAAGCTTTCGTGAAACCCTGGTTTTTTCTTTCTTTATTTTGATATAAATTTTTTTTTATGTAAGGTAGTCATCGAACACAGAATTACGTAGTCCTTTGACTAGTGGTGTCTACGAAATTTTCCACGACTGTACTTAATGGTCCCCGAATTTGAGGAACCTTTAACTAGACTGTCATCCTCTTTACGTTGGTAAACTATACCTTTTAAGGTTCGATAAGAAACTCTTTCGCCTCGGAACTAAAAGAATCGAACTCAAAGAATCGACAGGGGAAGGACTGTGAAGGGACTCGGGGGTCAAGTTAATAGGGGAAGGAGATCGGGGAAGAGAGGTAAAGACGACGGTGACGGGAATAGATGGAGGAAGAAGGAGAAGAGTACCTCTTACGACGTTTATAAATACACCCAAAGAGACTGAGATTCGAGAAAAGGGAGGTTCGACACGAGACGAGTCATAATAATAACAAGTGGATGAACAGACAAATGTAAATCAAAAAAGTATTTCTCGTGTTTGAGAGATGTTAATCCCTAGTCGGTACAGGGGATGAAAGATGGATATCTTGAATCGTGCCTTGTACCGTGTTACGATACCAACCTTAATTTTACTGATAAGTTTCTTATTTCTCGTAGAGTATTACCAACCGGAAACTCCTTTTTACACAGGGTCCCTTGAGTCATCTCATGGTCGGGGAAGACTACTTCTGTTTAAAACGTCCAGTATTATTCGCTATAGGAGGGGTAACGGGATCGAGGGGAAGAAGAGACGGTCAGTCCCGAGTAGGACCCATCTCTCTGTGTCCCTTTTAGTGTGTCGAGAGAGGTCGGCTTTAAGATATTTCATTTGTAGTTTGTAATTTACACATTGTTCCTCCGTGTGTTCGAGACGGCCTCCCCAACGTTTCCAGACTCTTCACAGGTAGAACAATCGGACTACTTCGTTTCGTAGATGCCCAAGTAGTATATATAAGTTAAGTTTAGACGAAGTACCCGACATCTGCATAAATAAAATCCACCATTTAAAGTACTTAAAATTGTAATATCTTAACGTCATTAGAGAAGGGTCGAACTTCAACAATCATTTATGTTAGAGTTAAATGAAGGAATATGAAAGAATTTTTTTTGGGAGTTCTTGGACACAAAATTCAATATACAATATATAAACAGTTATTATTTAAAAAATACTAAATAATTGTTACACGGTCCTTGACATAATTTCCGTATACGACATATCAGTGAGTCTACTCAGACTGAGAGATACTGGGGCACCTGACATCAGACGGTCCGAGGAGACAGATACCCTAAAGGGTCCGTTCTTATAACCTCACCCAACGGTAAGGGAAGAGGTCCCCTAGAAGGGTTGGGTCCCTAGTTTGTACCCAGAGGACGAAACGTCCGTCTATGAAATGGTAGACCCGGTGGTCCCTTTGAGCCTAATTCCCGTACGATACAAGATTTACAAACACAGGAGGGTTTAAGTCTACGACGTTGGTATTGATGGTCTACACCACCACGATCGTACACTCCGAAACCTTCCACGTAATTCAGTACTTCGTCTTGGAAGTACTTTCCTTAATCACAGGATACTTTCTCCGAGGTCTCTCTCGTGATCGGATGAAAATGGACAGACCTGTGACTTTTCCACGGTCAATACTTGGTCGTTTACCGGGAGTGGGTTCGTTCAACCGGGGGACTAGGACCTGAAGGGTAAGAAACTTAGACACTCTTAAGTTTAAGACGACAAATATTCGATGGGTCAGACAATATCGTCGAGTATATCTAACTCTACATAAAATTAGAGTACATTGAGATCTATTTAAATTTCTATCTATTGTTATATTAAAGTACTGTCTTTATGGGGAACCATTGTATCAAAGTATATTGTACTGACCAATAACCGAGAGTAATAGACGGGTTGGGGTAAACCTCTGTCTGTCTCCCCAGTCTATTTCAAAAACAAAAGACGTATACCTCCATTCTAACCCGTCACTTTACAGTCCGTCGGAACAAGACTTTGATCGTTCCAACTAGCTAGGGACCTAGACGTTGTAAGAGAACCGAGTTGTTCGACTGGGGTCTGTCCGGTGTCACTTTCACCCTCTCGGGGGTAGGTATAAAGTCGGTGTCCCATACTACGGTCGGGGGTCTCCCACGGTCCAGTGCAGTCTTCGGACTGCCCAATTTTAGCGGGTCTATTTGGGAGGTTGGAAAACCGGTCGGCTGTTTTTCCGAGAAGGAGGTATTAAAGTTTTTACATCGGGGAACAAAATACGTTAACTTAAAAGTACGGGTTGAATAGGACAATCCCGTCCTGAATGACATGATAATCCGAAGATAATATCAACTCCTTTCGTTCCAAAAGTACCCAACATTTATCATACAGGTCTTTTGTTTTACCTACTCAGAGGAAGGTTTCGGGTGTGGACCGAAGGGTTGGTGGTGCTGAGGATTTGTCCTACTAGAGACTTGTGAGACGCACAGACTGTAAAACGATTCTTGAAACATATGTGAGACAGTGAATTTAGAATGTTGGTGGGTTACCTTGACTTCAGCATAAAGGGAACAAAAGTCTAAGATCTTGACTCCGATAGACACCGATTCATTCTTCTTTCAAATGAGTCAGAACAGGTTGAGAAACGTTGGGGTACTTGACATCGGATGGTCCGAGGAGAGAGGTACCCTAAAAGGTCCCTTCTAATGGCCTCACCCAACGGTAAAGGAAGAGGTCTCCTAGAAGGACTGGGTCCCCAGTTTGGGCCCAGAGGGTGTAACATCCACCTACGAAATGACAGACTCAGTGGTCCCTTCAGGTTCTTAAGTGTCGATCATTTACAGTCTCTTCCCGAGTTTCATTCCCGGGGTGTTGAGGTCTCGATACTCCTTCAGTGACCCCCGACCCTACCTAATGTCTCGATCTCAAGTGAAGCTCCGTCTTATTCTTACTACCGAAAAAGTTTATTCACAACTCTCTCTTTTTCCTTTAACTCTCATTAGATGCGACTAGACGGAAGTTCCCCATCCTCCGTTCATGACTCCCTACTACAGTTCTTCGACTATCGTGTACAAAACTCGGACATTGAACCCGTGTATACACTGGGTCCTACAGTTGTAAAAGTAGAGACTCGGTATTTTAGTCTTCCCGGGACCTATAGATCTACCTTCTGACTGTGTCTTTCAGATTCAAGGAGGAGTTTACGTGAACGGGTGTTACTTCTTTTATTTGTGTATTCGATTCGGAACGAGGACCCCTTCTGTACTATGTAACTTAGCTGAACAATCCAGGAGGGTAAAATTCAACCTCTATTAATTCTACAGAAAGGCTCTTCCGTTACCGTTGGGTGAGGTCATGAGAAGGACCTCTTAGGGTGCCTGCCTCCTCGGACCACCCGGTGTCAGGTATCTCACCGATTCTCAGCCTGTACTGACTCGCTGAAGTGAAAGTGGAAAGTGAAAGTACGTAACCTCTTCCTTTACCGTTGGGTGAGGTCATAAGAACGGACCTCTTAGGGTCCCTGCCCTCTCGGACCACCCGACGGCGGACACCCCGGGGTGTCTCAGCCTGTGCTGACTACACTGAATCGTCGTCGTCGTCGTCGTTCTATAGAAACTGTACCGGTAAAAAAACAACTAAATTACTAAACTAACTTATGTTACACAAAGACTCCCGGAGATACGATTTCGACTTTGAGGTCATGAAAACTGAGTAACCTTTTCTGAGACTACGACCCTCCCTAAGCCCCGTCCTCCTCTTCCCCTGGTGTCTCCTACTCTACCAACTTATCGTAGTGGCTGAGCTACCTTCGCTCAGACTCACTTGAGGCCCTCAACCACTATCTGTCCCTCCGGACCGCACGACGTCAAGAACCCCAGCGTTTCTCAGTCTGTGCTGACTCGCTGACTTGACTTGACTTGACTTGATGTTGGAGTCAGGGGATGTGTGATGAAAAAAAGAACATGACTGAATTCTAGCACTTGGAACAACTGTGTTCCTTAGTCCTTACCGGTGTCCTTAAACAGTCCTGGATTAGGATACCAATCCCTGTCCGACGACGGGAACATAGATAAACCTCACTCTTTGTCCGGGACTTCACAACACTGACGACACACCCCACAGGTCGTCGGACGTCCCTCCGCCCCAGAATTTGCCTCGACGCCCTTCGACCCGGTCGTGGGGACGATGCGAGACAGTTCGACGTAGGTAGCCTGATCCAATCCTCAATTCTACAATATGTTACACTGGTTCCCCTAGTCTTCGTTAGTGTGTTGGACAGTCGGTCACGAAAGGACTACTAAGGGCCCCTTCTTCCAACGAAGGAACCTACGTCTCCTCCCTTCCCCGTCGTGGAACGTACCCCGTCCCCTTTTCCCGGACAAACCAAGGAATACATCAACACGAACCACTCCTCCCTCACCTTTCAGTCAGAATAAAGGGATCCAACTGAAATCCTAAAAACGGACGTCCAGTGTTAAGATCTTCGGAAAAGAAGATCCTGTTCTCAGAGTTTCTGAGGAGATATCGTAAAGTCAGAGGACCCTCGGTCCGGTCTCTCGAGACACTCCGGAAGACAAAGTATTTCCACTCTCCCCCGAGTGGAGGTGAGTGGGACGGGAGTCTGTTCCCGTCCTTTACGCTGACGTCCAGCTCCTGTGAACCGCGGTCGAACCTCCACTAACTTAGTACCGAAGACAAACGGCCGATGCCCCGGTACCTCTATCGGGGTCGGACCGCGGCTCTTATGGGACTACAACCGTCTGTTCTTCACCTACGTCGAGTCGAAGACAGACTTGGTACATCTACGATAGGAACTTACACAGACGACCCTGACTGAGGGTCTGCGTGACGGACTGTCTATTAGGTCACTGTCTTTTACGTTTGTTCCGTCCGTAGAAGTCTCTCCCATAGAGTATGAGTCTTGATGCTATTCGCGGTTTAACCGTTCCCTAGTAACAGGTTCTGAAGGATGGGTGGCCGACTAAAGGACGTGGGAAGAAGACTATAGTTCGGAAGGAATGTGTGTGTCTTGGTCTCCATTTGATTCCTGAACTGAAATAAACCCACTTAGTAGGATCCAAGAGGAATAAACAAGTTTGGGCAAGGAAACTTCGACGTGACAGTTATGTATCGCAGTAGTAACCCTTTTACCAAAGATCTCGGTATAAAATGGGGTCAGGTTTAACGGTTGTAGACGACCTAGTACCTTTTTCGTTCTCTCGAGGTCCTTTTGTAGATAAAGACGAAATAACTGATACGGTTTCGGAAACTGACACACCTAGTGTTATTTGACACCTTTTAAGACTTTCTCTACCCTTACGGTCTGGTGGATTGGACGGAGAACTCTTTAGACATACGTCTAGTCCTTCGTTGTCAATCTTGACCTGTACCTTGTTGTCTGACCAAGGTTTATCCTTTTCCCCATGCAGTTCCGACATATAACAGTGGGACGAATAAATTGAAGATACGTCTCATGTAGTACTCTTTGCGACCTGACCTTCTTCGTGTTCGACTTTAGTTCTAACGACCCTCTTTATAGTTATTGGAGTCTATACGTCTACTGTGGTGGGAATACCGTCTTTCACTTCTCCTCGATTTTTGGAGAACTACTTTCACTTTCTCCTCTCACTTTTTCAACCGAATTTCGAGTTGTAAGTCTTTTGCTTCTAGTACCGTAGACCAGGGTAGTGAAGTACCGTTTATATACCTCTTTGTCACCTTTGTAAGTCTTTTGCTTCTAGTACCGTAGACCAGGGTAGTGAAGTACCGTTTATATACCTCTTTGTCACCTTTGTCGTAGTCTAAAAGTCTATAGTCTAAAATAAAATAAAATAAATAAGAAGAGGTCTTAGTGACGTCTACCACTAACGTCGGTACTTTAATTTTCTGCGAATAAGGAACCTTCTTTTCAATACTGGTTGGATCTATCATATAATTTTTCGTCTCTGTAATGAAACGGTTGTTTCCAGACAGATCAGTTCCGATACCCAAAAGGTCACCAGTACATACCTACACACTCAACCTGACACTTCTTCCGACTCGTGACTTCTTAACTGCAAAAACTTGACACCACAACCTCTTCTGAGAACTCTCAGGGAACCTGACGTTCCTCTAGGTTGGTCAGGTAAGACTTCCTCTAGTCGGGACCCTAAAGAAACCTTCCTTACTACGATTTCGACTTTGAGGTCATGAAATCGGTGGAGTCCGCTTCTCAACTGAGTAACCTTTTCTGGGACTACGACCCTCCCTAACCCCCGTCCTCCTCTTCCCCTGCTGGCTCCTACTCTACCGACCTACCGTAGTGACTGAGTTACCTGTACTCAGACTCACTTGAGGTCCTCAACCACTACCCGTCCCTCCGGACCGCACGACGCTAAGTACCCCAGCGTTTCTCAACCTGTGCTGACTCGCTGACTTGACTTGACTTGGCTTGACCTGAGGGTGGAAGTGTCGAAAGATCGACACACTGGAACCCTTTCACTGAACTAGTCAGACACGGACAAAAGAGTCTACGTCCTACCCCTAGGAACAATCATAGTAAGAGTAAATTTACTCAATTGAACATTCATAGCTAGTCACGTAACATGAATTTACCATTCTAGAGTATTTACAATCTGTAAGATAAAGACTGGGGCCCGAGACGGAGTAGAAAGACGAAGATTTCCAGTCAGACCGGGAAATCTGAATCCCAGAATAAACCAAATATAACAACTTACGGACTGACAGAGAGTTCCTACAATAGAACCTCGAGGTGTCAAACTAATGGTTCTATTGTAGGGAGAGAGAGACAAGACGGAAACCCTCTAGACTAAAGGTCGTAATTGGAAGATCTGTTCGACCAAGGTACTTTAGTCTGTGTCCAAAGTGGTAGGTCTATAGACACCACCTCTTGAGATTAGGTTCAGATAAGTAAACCCCCGAAGAACTGTATTTAGTGTATAACCCCAGAAAGAGGGTATTTGACCGAAAAAGACTAAGTTTTCTAGTCGGATCTCTGAAGAGTCGACGGAATTAAGAATTCCGTGTACCGCCCACGAATTATTTACCGAAACTGATTGAGAGACCAAAGAAACGATCTGGATCAGTTGACCAACGTTTCACAAAAGTCGGAGACTAAACATTCTCTTTATAGTCCAATAAGTAAACGGGAGACGGACCCCTGTCAAAGGAACATTTCCTCTCAGTGGAGGACTCGTAAGAACGGTTGAGTAGCTCCACCGTAATGGAACTCAAGTGCGGAACAGAGTCACCCGAACCGACGGATAACCGGTAGTGGAGTGTTCGAAGTCGAGGGATAGACTATTTGGATCCGTTTATATTGGGAACTGTACACTCTGGAGACTTATTTCACGATATCTTTCTACAAGATCTTTTGTGTTAGTTGTTATTGTTTATGACAAAGGTGTCCGCCCTCAGTGTGTACCTTTGATACTGGGACTAGTCACCCTGATATGAAACAGGTCCACGTCTTGTGGACCTCTAGTGTCTTATGGTACTAACGACGTGTCGGGGTTACGTCTCTGTGTCCATTGGGGTCGCAGACTTGGTCCATACGGAAATACTCGTCTTTTATACTGATCTAACGTCACATATTTACGTTGTTTTTTTGGTCTCGTTCAATTTTATTTAGATAATTTTTTTATGTAGTACTGGATTCGTACAAGTGGATAAAGACTCAGAAAGGTGACTGTAGTAAACGTTTAAAAGTAATTAAACCAGTGACCGTCCACGTGTCCTTTCCGACTTATTCTCGTCCAGGGTTTCAAAGTTCTCTTTCTCCCCCTCCCATTTCAAAACTTTACTCTTTTGATATAGACGTAATTAAATAAAAAATACGTTTTTTTTTCAGACCATAATAAGTTAAAAATGTCTCCTTATGAAATCCTTTTCTCCTTACTGTCGTCATAAACGGGAGAATCTTACGAGGTACCGGAAGCTTCCAACCCATCTCCGTCTCCTCCACCCTCGTCCCATTAGAAGTAGTTCAAGACTGAGCAAGAGACAGAACACAAAGGGGAAGTTCAGAGAATGACACCCGGTAAGAGACTAGGAAACCTACTGAGTAACCAGATTCACTTCAACAGATGTACCGATGAGTGTCTGTTACCTGGAGACTAAACATCTTTTCCTGTAGAGTAACAAGGAAGGTACGAGGGGGTTTCTTACGGTCCCAGAGAAGAACTTCAATTAGGATGTCTTTCGTACTCCAACGGATGTAACGTGTGAGGGACCTGGAAAGAGAAGAATTCGTAGAGGAAAAACAAGGAAGTACTTATCGGGAGGAAAAAGAATTAAGCAGAGAATGCAACGAGGAATACCATATTTCACCATCGAACGGAAATAAGAAGTTCCGGACTCAAACACAAAAGGATAAGTTACCTTCTGAAAGATGACCTGATCATGTGTATCCAAAGTCAGTCTAGGAGTGTATATTTGGTTCCCTTAAGACGGTTACACGATAAGGATTTTCTGTAACGTTACGTTCCCCTTAGTCGCTAGGTATCAACCCACGTGCCACGTGAAGTCGTACCGTGTTTTCGACGTTTTGACTGTCGTCGTCTCCGGTGACCTCCTTACCCTCACCTCCCGCTCTGAGGAGAGGTATTCATATCCCTTGAACAATGTCAGGTTCGATCAAGGGTCACCGATATTTCTAAACCGTTCTACTTCACCGGACCGATATTAAAACCTAGTGTTAATATACGACTTACAAGAGTAAAAAGTACTTCAGACTGATGCGATAACAAGTCTACCAAAGGAGAAAGCGTAATAAAAAGTTCCACAAAAAATTTATTAAGGGGTAGGCGAGTACATTGAATTTATAAAGAGAGAGGAAACGTTGGACTTTGTCACAGTGGTAGTATCCCTGTATATTGTTTCAGAGTAAATCTTAACAGAAAGAATCTACTTTCAAGATCAGATTTAGTTTTCGACTTTATACTTTTTAGTCTCTTGTGGGTCATTAGAAGTACTCGAGAACAATGTTATCCTATAACATAAAAGTTTATATAACATTTTTTATGACTGGTAGGATTCGGTTTTTCCAGTGTCTGATATTTTCCAATTGTCTTATTTTCTGGTTGTTTCCTTATAGAAGACTATTTAACATTCCCCTGGGTGATCCTTGTGGTTTCAACCATATCTATAATAAAATTCGACTTCTGTAAACTCTACATTTTCTAAGTCTTTTTTTTTTTCGGAAGAATCTCGAAAGAAATGGATTGTCTTTTTCCCTTTTTAGTCTTATTTTGTTTTACAGACTTTTACTCCTGAAGGTAGTTAAGGGAGAAGTCCCACACAGACGAAGGTCCTCTCTCCGGTTCTCATTTGGATGGTATTTAGAGAGGACCCCTCAAGATACTGGATTTTCTTCTACCTTTCTGGTGAGTGTGGATATGTCCGTTTGTAATAGTGTTTTAAAAAAATAGGGGATAAACAAGAGGATTTTCTTGAGTAAACAAAAAGAATTTCTTTGGATAAACCAGAAAGTATCCTCGGAAAGGGTACTTCAACTCATATCTTCGGGGTTTATTTTAGTGAAGAATCTTAATTAATAGGTACACATATGACTCACTTGTACAGGTGGTTTAAAAAGAGGACAACCAGACAAAAACAGACAGTTAAATTTAACGTCCAGGGTTCGTGATATGGATTCTCCCATCTCCTCTTCAAAAAGGAGGGTATATGGTTTGTTAAATGTATTCAAGTGAATTTCTATCGGGTAGGATACAAGTTACTATTGAGAAAGTCAATTGAATTTGTCTCCTTGAGACTAAATATTCTTAAAAGATTCACAGTCTTTAAGTGATACGTAACGTTTATTTCGGAAGAGGAAACCGACAAAGGTGTCTAATTTTTTTTACGAGTGTTCCTTCTTTTAGTTGTATAAGTTCGGTTTCTTTAGACGTGTAAATTATACGCAGTGGACATGGGTGACACTACGTGGAATGACTTTTTTGCAGACAACTCTTACGGTAAAGATTAGGTGTTCTAAAACGAGTTCTGTTTTGTCTTTTTATATGTTGTCAATAACGAGAGGTGGAGGGAGGTTGGTGGTTTTCTGACGAAGTTTGTGTTTGAACCTCATTCATATTCTTTTGAATTAGTATATATATACTAAAAAATGGAAATCTGTAAGGGCAGTCACAGGTTCTTGTAATACTGAGTTTAAAAGAACATTCGTCGTTATCACAAATAGGATCCCCTTTTTTTTTTTCTTTTTATACATTTGAGTCTCTGACGGATGAAAATTTAGATCATTAAGTGTCAAATATCTTTCTTCATTTCACTACCCTTTACGTTCTTTCAAGAAGTACCCTTACCAGTTTTGTTGATTGTCACCATCAAACGGATTTTCGATTCATTTGGTCATTATCCACAAAAGAAACTAGAAGGAAGATTTCTATAAAACCTTACATCCGACCAAGAAAATCTTTATCCGTAAAAGATACTTAGGGACCGTCCGTTAGTGACATAGAACCTTTTTTCTCCTTTCTTAAAAAGATTCAGTCTTTACGGAACCGGTTTACTAAATTACTGAACCTCAAAGTAAAAGAAGTAGACATTTTACTTCCACTATTATGGACGGGGCATCCGGACACTACTCCTACTTCATCTACACGTTTCGCCGACGTGTAACGGAACGTGCGTCGTCTGTGACGGATATGTGACGTGTGTCGTCTGTGACGGATATGTGATCCCGAGGAAAGGTAATGTCAGGGGAGAGGACGTCGGAAAACGAAGAGAATATTAATGAAGGTCGTGGAATAGTCACAAACGAAGTACAATAAATTAACCTTTGTTTTGACTTACTGAAGTCTAATTTTCACTCGTTTTTCCTCTACTGCAGCTGAAGTGTAAATGATTAGTCTTGTCGAGTTACCTAACTTACAAGGAATACGAGATCCGAGACAGGATTATTGACATACAGTTACTAAATAAACCAGGAGTGTTGTTGGTGTCTCTTCCACGACAATCTGTTGACTTCACACCTTCACAATTCGGGGAGACAAGTCTGACGTGTCGAGGATCCAACATCTCGACCGTAAACTCAGGTACCCTAGAGTGGAGTCTGAGCGGTGGAAGTGGTGGGGAAGTGTGACCGAACCGGAGGTCCTCTGAGAGACGTAGTGTCCTGACCGTATGCGCGGTTCACTACAGTGTGTGAACTAAAAAGAGAGAGAAGGGAAGGCGAGTGAAAGGAAGGAAATGGAAGAGAGGAGAAGAGAACAAAGGAAGTTGGAAATAAAAACTAGACTTAAGTGAGAAAACGAATAAAACAAGGAAACAAAACGAGACTGGTTGACCCTGTCTTATAATTAGTGATATTCATTTGACTCAATAGACAGACCCCAGTCTGAAAACGATCGGTACAGTGAACCTACTCAGTGAATTGAAGGAACCTGGAACCTCAGACAAAAGAGACGTTTTACTTACGTAATCTGTTCTACTATGGCCTTCTTGAAAAGGACAAATGACCAGGAAAGTGACCGAGGAACCTTCGTCAGAATCTCGTCCGACCAGTTCTTAGAAGTATTTATACATTGATAATACTTAAGATTGTATTCAAATCCCCCTCTACAAATATAAATGTATGTGAGAAGTGTCTCGAATTTTTATTTTTATACCTTCGAGTTTCTCCTATCCCTTGAATGGATACCGGTGTGTCTTTACCTTCTCAGTTTTAAACTTTGGTCCAAGTAGACAGATTTCGGGTACAAGAAACGTTACAGGTCCTTTCATAACAGATCTGGTTCATGAGTGGGTTTAATCCGAGTAAAGATTCTACACTGAGTTTTGAACGACGACAACGATTCAACGAAGTCAGCACAGACTGAGACACGTTGGAGTATCTACCGTCGGGTAGTCCGAGGTGGTAGGGACCCTAAGAGGTCCGTTCTTGTGACCTCACACAACGGTAAAGGAAGAGGTTACGTACTTTCACTTTTCCCTTTCACTTCAACGAGTCAGTACAGGTTGAGAGTCGCTGGGGTACCTGACGTCGGATGGTCCGAGGAGGTAGGTACCCTAAAAGGTCCGTTCTCATGACCTCACCCCACGGTAACGGAAGAGGCCTGAGTTTTGAATCCCACCGTCATTATTAGTATCGGTCGTACGTGACACTCCCGTAATTCACGGTCGTCTCTACACCCTTGAAATGTATATAATAGAGTGAAGTAGAAAGAGTAGTCTGGTTTACGGTCCATTTTAGTAGTGGAAGGAAGCTATTTACTCCTTTGACTCCGTGTTTGATTGTAATGAACGGGTTCTGCATCTCTATTATTCGTCGCCTAGAGAACTTAGTTCTCACTGATTTCTCAATCGACCCAGAAGGACCACCAAGTCCGTCATTTCTTAGACGGACGTTACACCCTCTGGACCCAAACTAGGGACTCAACCCTTCTAGGGGACCTCTTCTCTTACCGATGGGGGAGGTCATGAGACCGGATCTCTTAAGGTACCTGTCTCCTCGGACCGTCCGACGTCAAGGACCCCAGTGTTTCTCAGCCTGTGACTACAGTACTAAATACGAGTAACCGTACACCATCAATCCAACGTGGCAGTTCAAGTATTCGACGTCAATACTTATAGCTGCTCGTTCATCTCTTCCCATCCCAATCCCACTGGCACTTGTGTCGGAACAGCAAATCCTTAAGTGTCTGAGGTCGTTTCCTCTTCTCGTTCTGAACGAAATCTTTCTAATCGGTCTCTGACGACCCTGGGACGGAGGACGTGACAGAGGGGTACTTTTGACGGTCGGTAACAGTAAGACAGACTGTTCCTCTTTTCTTCGCTTCCTCACGTAGAGTCCCCTCCGACCCACAGTTATTCCACATGGCGTGCAGGAAGTGTGAGTCCCGCAGTCTGGAGACACGACGGACGGGAACCCGTCCCTCTGTACCTCGAGGTTCTCCTCTCGTGTATCCCCTTCGTCAGTCGCTCACTTTCTTTGGAAGAAGTCCGTCGGCCTAGGTCTAAGTAGCTCTTTTTTGACGAAAGGTCTACGTAAGACTTGTGCTCCTGTACTAATCCTACCTCTTCCGTCAGTTCAGACAAACCGAAGAAGCCCCCTAAACAAACATATAAGATTAACGTAGTAGCAAATCGGAATAAAGTAGACCTTGGACCGACGGTTTACTCGTATAACTAATGGACAGTGTCTACGTATAAAGAGTTAATGTTCGGTAGTTCCGAACATTTTAGAGTTGGCACAGTCCTGGGTCCTCACCAAAATCTAACACACAACAGTACAATCAGTAGAATATCACTCATAGTCGATGCTCCGACCGTAGATGGGTGACGTACACGACGGAATGAATTTGCAGTATTGGGGGACGTTCCATCTGTAGTAACGGAACGACAGAGAATTTACTCTTTGTCTCCGAGTCGTACTAATTGTCAAAACGGGTTCCAGTGTGTTAATCATTCTCGACCACATCCCTAAACTTGAGCACATATTGAAGTTTAAGGTGTCCGAAGAGACGGAGTATGTCCGTCACCTACGTGATAAAGTTTCACACCTGAAACTACAGTACGACAGACTGAACTTCAGGGTCCAGAGAGAGAAGGATCGAGACACTAGAACTCAAAGGAAAAAATTTTACAAATAACTTTATTTCAACTAAATGTTACAACGCAATCAAAATCCACATGTCGATTCACTTATAATCAAGTCAAGTCAAGTCAGCGAGTCAGCACAGACTGAGAAACACTGGGGTACTTAGCGTCGTGCGGTCCGGAGGGACGGGTAGTGGTTGAGGGCCTCAAGTGAGTTTGAGTACAGGCGGTTCAGCCACTACGGTAGGTCGGTAGAGTAGGAGATAGTAGGGGAAAAGGAGGACGGGGGTTAGGGAGGATCGTAGTCTCAGGAAAGGTTACTCAGTTGAGAAGTGTACTCCACCGGTTTCATGACCTCAAAGTCGAAATCGTAGTAAGGAAGGTTTCTTTAGGGTCCCGACTAGAGGAAGTCTTACCTGACCAACCTAGAGGAACGTCAGGTTCCCTGAGGGTTCTCAGAAGTTGTGGTGTCAAGTTTTCGTAGTTAAGAAGTCGTGAGTCGTATATATATATATACACAATAATGTTCTATAACTCATACCAAGAGAGACGACATATCATCCAGGTACAAATAGATAAAATGTACAGTAACAATAAATCAGTGAGTTAACGCAGACTGAGTAACGCTGGGGCACCTGACATCGGGTGGTCCGAGGAGACAGGTACCCTAAGAGGTCCGTTCTTATGACCTCACCCAACGGTAAAGGAGGACGTCCCTAAAATGTACACCATCCCACCTATAAAATTAAGGTTTAGGGATTAAATAGGGAGGAAGGAGGAAAGAGGAAGCCAATGGTATTTAAACAAAGAACACAGACACTCAGAGAAAGACGAAACATTTATTCGAGTACACATAATAAAAAACGACAACAAATCAACGATTCAACATAACCTGAGAACACTGGGGTACCTGACATTGGATGGTCCGAGGAGACAGGTACCCTAAAGGGTCCGTTCTTATAACCTCACCCGACGGTAAAGGAAGAGGTCCCCTAGAAGGGTTGGATCTCTACCTTGGTACAGAGGATGTGACCGTCCACCGAAGAAATGGTGACTCGGTGAGGTCTTCAGGTGCATATTCGTTGTAGTATACTACAAACAGAAAGGATCAGACAGAATGAAAGGAACCATATTATTAAAGATCCAGGTTGTAACGGTGTTTACCGTAATAAATTAAAAAATAGTCAAGTCAAGTCAGCGAGTCAGCACAGACTGAGAAACACTGGGGTACCTGACGTCGTGCGGTCCGGAGGGACAGGTAGTGGTTGAGGGTCTCAAATGGACTTGAGTACAGGTAACTCAGCCACTACGGTAGGTTGGTAGAGTAGGAGACAGCAGGGGAAGACGAGGACGGGATATAGACTCATTATAAGGTAATGAGTAAGGAAAGGTGTACCACATATTAGTGTAGAACAAATAGGTAATAGACAACTACCCGTCAATCCAACAAAAGTACAGAACTTATGACATTTATCACCATAATATCGGTCAGAGGGGTTCTGCTTGAAAATTTGTAATCCACTCAAAGTCGGATGGGCACATTAGTAACAGGGATTAAAAATGGATTACTTATATATAAAACGTCTTGGGAGAGATGTAAGGTGTAGTGACCCACAACACATCCGTCTCCACTTGTGTCCGTGGTAGAGACGTAGTTCGAGTGTCGGACCCCCCCACTAGATGTTAATATGTGAACTTTACAGGATTCTTCCTTTACTATTTCTACGTTCCCACCCCTTTTAACTCCCGGTGCCCGGTCACCTGCCATGTCCTCGAGACACTCTTTTGCAGTGACTTCGACTCTACTGTTACTCTTCCTTCGTTGTACAGTACTACTCACCCACTCCCCAAGGACCGTCTCCTCCTCTCACACGTATCTTGGGTTCTGTTTGTCCTCGCACCCTTGGTCTTCTTTCGTACACCTCACCCCCTCTTTCCCTTTCTTCTCCCACCCCTACCCCATTCCTAACCACCCTCTTCAACCTCCTCACCCGATTCCGGTGTTGTAAGTCCCAGGTCACCCGGTGACACTCACGACCCAAGACTCAGGATGTGTTGGAGCCCATCGGAAACAACCGTCTTCCAGTAAGAGTGTAGAGTGATAGTAGTGTGCGAATAACTAAACAAAGGGGATGTTCTGGTACTTGAAGAATCCTCGGATCCTTTCACGAGTCCTGCTCCGTGTGAAAGTCGTTTAACTGACTTGCTTGTTTACCGTAGACTTTTGTGACATTAAGATATACTACGATAACTTTCTACCTATATTCTGACCCCATTTTATTCTTTACTCGTAAAAACAAGGACCGATTCTTAGTTTAGTTAGTCTATATAAATGTATATTTAAACGTGAATGCATTTTTATCTATCCGTAATGTAAAATCATTAATATCTGTGGTAATTATCAAACCGTGGTCCGAGTCACAGTATATATGTTTGATAAATTAAAAGTACTTTTGTTTATACTTCATCAATAACAATTGAGGTAAACTCTCTCTTGTGTTATCGTTTTTGTTTTTTCTTGTTTTTCCGTCCCGTCAAATTTATTTATCAGGTACTACTGTTTCCATTATCAATTGTCACGACCTTAAACTTGAACCCATAAAATGAGTTTCGGATGTATGAATCGTTGAAAAACTATACAAGAAGTTCCATCAATAGGAACGATTTCAAATTTGTAAATGTTGTATAGACGTTTATTAACAGTGACTTTACTTTACTTAATATCATTTGTAATTTTTATCTCTGTATCTTAAAATTTGTTATTAATTTCCAATTAACCCCGAATGTGTCACTGTGGTGTCATTTCTTAGACGGACGTTACGGGCCTCTGGGCCAAAGTTAGAGACCCAGGCCTTCTAGGGGACGTCTTCCTTTACTGTCGGGTGAGGTCATAAGAACGGACCTTTTAGGGTACGTGTCTCCTCGGACCACCCGGCATCATGTGTCCCAGTGTTTTCTCAGTCTGTACTGAATCCCTGATTTGTTGTTTTACTAATTTATTTTTATGTTTTAAACTACCTCAGAGTAATTATTACTAATCTTATATTATGTCTTTTTTTATATCGTGAGTCACGTAGTCTTATGTAAAATATCAACGAAAAACAAAATTAAAACAAAAACAGTACAACGGAATGTAATGTGGTTTTAATCGTCCTTGTCCCTTTGTTACCCTCCATTAAAGGATCCTTACTGACTTGTTGTTCCACCAATTTATTCGGTTATAAACATAAATATGTGAAAAAGATAATGATCGAGACACACACACCATTCAGTGAAGTCAACATAGACTGAGAAACTCTGGGATACCTGACATCGGGTGATCCGAGGAGAGAGGTGCCCCAAAAGGTCCGTTCTCATGACCTCACCCAACGGTACGGGAGGAGGTCCCTAGCAGGGTTAAGTCTCTAGCTTGGGTAGAGAGAATTCAGAAGACGTAGCCGTCTACACAAGAAAGGATGATCGTCGTGGAGCCTTCGCGAGCAGCTGGAACTGAGTTTCCGGAAGAAAGAAGGGGACGAAAGACTTATTGAGGGTAAGTAAGAAGTCGTGGTCTAGTCTAAGGGGAGTCGGACCTTTCGGGAGGAGCCGGAAGACCCCGGGATGAGATGGTGTAGGTAGAGAAAGGATGTCAAATGTTTTATCATATCGTATTAAAAACAAAGGAAGCTACGTCTTTAGATTCGGGACGTGAATCATCCCACAAATAATTATCGACAACTTGTTTATTCGTTCACTTAACAAAACAGTCAGTAAGAGAAAATTACGTTTGCGACGGTCCAACATTCAATTCCCTTGTCTTTATATATGAATAAGTCTACACCGTTTGGGACGAGACCTGTGCAACGAACTTACTGACTGATGTACATCATAAACATTGCCTGTAGGGGCCACCGAGTCGTCATTTCTTAGGTGGACGTTCCGCCTATTACGTCCTCTGTGTGAAAGTCAGGGACCCAGTCCTTCTAGGCATCCTCCTTCACCGTTGGGTAAGATCATAAGAACGGACCTCTTAAGGTACCTGTCTCCTCGGACCGCCCGATGTTAGGTACCCCAGTGTTCCTCAGTCTGTACAGACTCGTACGTCCGTCATAAATATGATCGTAAAAAATGATACAAGGAGATAAAGGTAAATTATCTACTCGCTTTGTCCGAGTTTCTTCTATTTGATAAGGGTAATCTATCCTTAATCAAAAGGACTCCTTCTGTCAAGTACAGTACCCTTTTCTCATAACCCCTAAACCTCTCTCTAAATTTTATAATTATTATTCTACTTTACTACGACTCGTCGTAAACCTCCCTCTCAGATCCTACTTTAGAGACGAGGGGACGGGACTAAAGAGATACCCTGTCCACTCGTGTCCCCAATTCTCGTACTCCTGACTCCGGTCGGGTGGAACTAAGCATAGAATCGAGAATGGTGAGAGACGTATACACTGGAACCCTTGACTCATTGGAGAAACTCTAAGTCAAATGGGTAGACATTTTACCCCTACTGCTATCATTGTGAATGAAGTTCCCCTACGAGACTCCTACTTTACTCCGCTTTGTTCGAAGGTAACAGGAGTCGTGAATCTTCCGAATACCCACATTTGATAATGTTAAGTTACGAAAGTAGCCCTTGTTTCTTCGTTTCAATATGTAATTTATTACTCAAAACGGAATCCCCTATGTCTGTTTAACTCCGGACTGGTCTCCTCCCAATCATCGTTTCTCGTTCTGATAGGTATATAATTTCCCTAGGGACCTTTACAATAAATAACACCTTCGTCTTATAAGTCCTTCCTGTACCGGCGACGATTAATCCGTTGTAAATGAGCGGTGTTCCGTGACTCGGTTCGAGAGTCGTGGGAGTGGAACAAGTAGGAGTGCCCCGGTGGTACTCGCTCCGGTGAAAATTTGGAAAAGAATCTTAAGCATGACAAGTAAAATGTGGTTCCTTTTAATCCCAGACTCTTGGCTATTCTGAACTGGAACCAATGTTTCTTTCATTCGTGTCCTCCGTCTGGGTCTAGATAGAACACGGTTTCGACCACAGGTACCGTGGCACGACACGGTGGGGGGTGCAGGGGAAGAAGGAGGACCAAACAATCTTTGGTTTCCGTCTCCTTCTCCTTTAATTAAATAAGACACAGTAAGGTCTCTCGTCTTACTTGTCTCATATATTCTTTCCTTGAAATCAAGTTGTAATCTGTTCTGGAAATCGAGATGTCTCCGTGGACACTTTAGTCCCTTGATGGAATTCCTTAGTCTGTCCGTAACTTGAAACGGAGGTAAAGAATCATCGATCCTTTGTTATATATATGACTGTAAGAAATTGTGAGTCAAAAGAGAAGACGTTGCAATTATATTCTTAGGAATCAAGCGAACCAACAAACCTCTTATTATAATGCATACGTTTAACGACTAGTGGTCGGACACAAACGAGGAAGGTAAATGGGGTAAAAAATTCGTTAACCTCGACGAGTTTTTACGTCATCCTTCATTACTAAGTATAAAGGTAAGGGACGGGTACCTTCACACATTCGTTTTCCACACAACCACTTTACTAACCTGAGATATTACGGTTGAGTTTGGAGTTACCTTTCTTCTTGAAACCCTTTGGAGGTCCAGATTCTCAGATGTTTTAATTCTTGTCTACTAAATTTTTTTTCTAGAATGATTAAACTAGTCCCACAATTGTAATTCCGATGTTTTAACTTGTCTTCCTTTGTACTTTTCACTCTTCCTTTACAGTCGGGGGAGGTCCTAAGAACGGATGCTTTAGGGTACTTGTCTCCTCGGACAGACCAATGTCACACACGCCGAGGTTCTCGACCTGTGCTGAGACCCGGATTTGGTGGTGGTTTGTACTTTTCTCTTCGAGACGTAAATTTGCAATTTTTTTTTTTTTTTTTTTTTTTTCTCGTTATTGTGGTTGTGTTGGAACGAACATCCGTTACTCCTTCATCTCAAACTAGCACCACGTTCACTCTTGTACGACCCTAGAAAACTAGTGGTTGAATTGCACACTGAACTAAAGATTTTGTTTGTGTCACCGTTTCTTATTGGAATTGATAAATCCGATATAACGTATAAATCTCCAAGTCCTAGATCCGTCAGCAGAATAACAAGGTGATATAATACATGTAGAATGATCCTCTTTTAAGGGAAAATTTCGGTCAGACATTCACTTTTCAAAGTATATCAGTTTTAGTTAAAACTTTTATGAATTAAAACGTGTATTCCATCGTATGTGTAACAAATCCCGTATGTTAATACAATCCGTTAAGTAAACGTGTTATCTTAATCTCAAGGCGTACTGATTTAACACAACATTAATTTGTACGTTACTGAAACCCAAAAAAACAAATTCTAAAAATTTTAAATTAAAAAAATTAAATAAATTAAAAATTTTATTCATAAATAAATAAACCAACAGGACCCAGAATCATCACCATGTACCCTAGAAGTCAAAAACAAAGGTATACACCCTAGAAAACAACTCCGTAGACCTTAGATCAAGAAACTAGTCCTTAACTTGGACCCGGGGACGGAACCCTCCGACCTCAGGTTACCGATTGGTAACCTGGTGGTCCCTTCCGGGGAGGAGGTGAAATGAAAAATTTCAAATTGTTTTAAGATTGTCTCTTATTCTTTACCCACTTCCTAAAATCATAATACCGAACAGAATTTCAAAATGAGTTAATTTTTTATAGTAATTAGATCAAATGTTTATCTAACAACATGTCTAATTCACTCTATTATATATAACTAGAATTGATTAGTAATTTAAAATTCTCCATTAAACTGGTCAGTCTGACCACGTGTTCCAACCCAACCTGACCTCCGACATAGGATTTCGTCCCAAGTCGTTTGATACTGGACACCCGTCGTATACCGGTCGTCGGATACGAACGTATGGATGGTCATTGGTCTCTAAAAATGTAATAATTTTTCACCGTATTTTCTCTTTTTCTTCTCCTTCTTCTGATTCGCCGTATAGGATATACACCAGACGTTTTGGAGTTTATCGTTGTGAGACCGGGAAATAATTTTTTTTTTTTATATGTATATATATATATGTGTATATATATATACATATATATATAACGACGAAGACCGGATTTCTTTACACTAACGGTGAAGATTCCTCTACTAGGGAGATGGAGACCTAAATCCAAGTGCAAGGAACTGCACGGAGGGTCCGGGGAAGGGGAACGATGGAACAGGTCTAACGGTCGTGGTAGAGAACGGCATCTTTATGACTGCAACCGTCAAGAGAACGGGATCCCGTGACAAAGTGAGGAGACCCGGAAGTATCCACGGTGAGGAGTCATTTTCAGTGGGAGGGAACTGTAAGTTCAAAAAGGGTGATAAATGAATCGAGTCACCGTATGAGTGTATTAAGAAAAGAAAAATTCACTAGATTGGATTAACTTTCGTATAAAATGAAGTACCAGAGAAAGATCTTAGTCCTCAGGTCTGTTCAAGGAAATCGTATCCCTGTGTCCAATAAGTAGAAAAATTAAATATTGTGACCCGGATCTTGGACCACCCGAGAATCTTTTACAAACGATTCGGTCCCATTTATACAAGTTTATAATCATGTTGACAACCGCGTCCTCCCTTACCTCACGACCCTTTTCGAAAGTCTTTCGTTTTTACTCTTGTTTCTCCCTTTCAATATCAATTTTTACTTTACTAAACAGGCTTAAGGATAACTCCTGGTCCTTATTTCCCTGACTATAATAGTAGTTCTGGACTGAAACTTAGAACTGGTGTACACAATTAAAGTTAGACTCTGAATTGTTTCCTTAAGTGGTCACCTCAGTCCAAAGAGTAGAGAGAGGACCTCTAAAAAATTGTGGACGGACTATCCTTATAACCTTTCTTATTCTGGTACATGTAATCTTTCTGATTGTGTGACAGGAAGTTCCTCGTCAACCTCAAGGGAAAGTGAGTAAGGATTAAGAAGTACGGGAGTCGAAGGAGGGGTCACGGTGTAGAGGGGAATGACACAGACTTTCCTCGTTCACTTAAAGGTGGTTTGACGAGGTTTGTAAAGTAGTTTCAAAGGGGGACGGAATTAGATGGTGGGGGTCTTCTGTTTGTGATCCCAAGATACCTGTCTCTGTCCGATACGTAGGTCTCTTCTGTCAAGTATCATTAAAACAGTCGTTTTAACATTGTTATTTCCGGGTTTGTTGTGAAGTAGAGGGACAGTCAACAGAACTTTCCCGTCTAATGAAAAAGGAGTTAGAACCGTGTAGGTTAATTCCATCTGAATGTTCGGTCCGTCCACATTTCACGTTCGGTCGTGAACAAGGGTAATCGTTAATAGTGACCTTTTGATGTGCTTACGTTTCAGAACCGTAATGCCAACGGGACCGTTGGTAGTTGGACGTCTCCGGGTCGCCTGTGTCTGTACTTTTGAACTGTGGTGACGGGAATTTTTTTTCTTTCTTTCTTTTTCGTCGAAGAGAAGATAAAAGGGACCAATAAAATACACAAACAGTAACGTTCGGAGGTTTCTTTTGTGAAGAATAGTAGATGGACCGTAAAGTCTTAGATAGATCCATAATTTAATTGTGAACGTACAAAGACTACTTATATGTAACTTGTGGATGATACATGGTCCGCGACACCTTTTATTCGGTTAAAGTTCACTCTTTTTATTTACATAAAAATTAAGGAAGGAAAAAGAAAAAAAGGAAAGAAGGAAAGAGAGGAGGAAGGAAATAGGTAAGTAAGTTATTGTAATAAGTCCCTCAGTACGTCCGGTCAGTGAGACGAACTGTGTCGACTACGACTATGATTCTTGTTGAAGAATGGGACTCCTTCAAGAGGTGCATCGGTACGACTCTTCGGTATTCTTGTGTTCTGGGTGTCCATTTCCGTCTACACTGATATCCTTTCAGGGCATATTCCTGCGATAGTCGGTTTGATTCTTTTACGAAGTCTCCGAACTGTTCTACATCTTACTACATCTACAGCTTACGTTTCGTAATAAGAAAAATGTGTGTCTAAAAACCTATGTGTCTATAGATCAACCATTTTCTTCGGGTCACTTCTTATTATGTAAATCTTTTCGGACTTATTCTTTCTCGTTGCTACCACTTCCTGTCCGATCCCCTGTGGTGAAGACTAGGTTAAACTGTAAATTTTTGAATCGTTCGGACAACATACACAGAAAAAGAAGAAGAGGTAGAGGGAAGAGAAAAGGAGGGGGAGGAGGAAAATTAATCATAATGATAATGACAGTTAAGGTGATATATCTACTAGTCTACCCCTTTGACAACCACTCCAATTGAGTGAACGTTAGTTGTTACGAGTGTAAGTTGGTTCACAGACTAATTTTAGGACACGAGAACAACGATACAGTACTCCCTCACTCTTTTACGTTTAAATACTTTACATCTGACTTTCTTTACGTGGTCTTTGTACCGTGAACTCCTTCTCGACTATTAGTCACCGTGAGTCCCCATGGATAAAGGAGACCTTTCGGGACTGAAACCTTATAAATTGGAAATTAAATCGTCTCCGAGACTGTTGGTTTTTTATGGTTGACGGAGAACTGCAACAAAAAATTCAAGGGACTGTTAGGGACATCTTTTTCGAAAGTTTCGCTGTATTTTTATTTTCCTCTCCATTGTAATCACTTTCCTTTTCTTAATAAATTTTTTATCTCGACGGCTCGTGGCAATCTGAACACCAGGTGACTTCGGTGTGTATCCCTGGGACACCCCCTTCGTCCGTCCTTGACCGCGTCGCGAATGAAAGACCTATTCTTTTCACCCGAGCCCCTTCGATCACTGAGAAGAGTCGAGTGTACGGAGAACGAACTAATTTTGGTGGTCGTGAAGGAAAAAGTGTAGATAATCGTCTCTCCTTATACGACCACTTAAAATTAAGTCCTTTTACACCAATACGTAGTAAATCCATTCTCGACACGTTTTCAAATCTGGGTCTTAATCATGACTTCCTAGAATGATGAGTTTCACACCAGGTCCCTCACCATCGTAATGGACCCGTGGACGACCCTTACGTCTACGGGATTTACACAAAAGCACTCTAGGTGTCCACTACGGACACATGTAATGTCAAACTCCTCGGGACTCTTATTTACTGTATGCGATATTTTTCTTCTATCCGAACCCCCACTTTAAGTAGACCGAACCGTGGAGTTGAACTCGTAGTCAGTACTGGTACTAAAAGTATCAATCCTTTCTTTCCCTTGTCTAAAGTCCCTCTTTATCGTCAAACCCACTTTCATGTCTCCACACTGACCTGAATTGTACAATCACAATTCACAATCACATTCACTGACCTGAATCGTTCACCAGACTACGAAAAGGGTTTGACTCTTCTATTTAATCTTTATCCTGAATCCTCGGTCCTACTTATAAGTTGACAATAAGAGACTACCTATCCTTTATCAATTACGGATTATAATGTTAGTGTTGTTTTCGTTAAGAAACACATATAATAATATCTCAAATTGACATAGACTATGTATCCAAGAGTTATTTATAAACGACTGACTGACTTAGTCGTGTTTTATAAAAAATACAGGCACTAATAAAGTACCCTATAAAGGTTGTGGAGACTCTTTATTTTTTCTCGTTTTTACTAAAAAACTTAAGAATAATGATAGAAGAAGGTAAAACGTCTCTCAGTTGTAAACCCACCTCTTTTATGGAACGTACTTTACTATGACGATCATCGACGACATTGATTTAGTATTTAAGTCCAGAATCCTGAGATTATACATGGGTGAAAAGTCGGTTTCACCCATGTGAAGTCAGTTAAGAAACTGAAGTGTAAAAGAGTCAAGTGTAGATTCTAGAGTAAACTCTTGATCCATACGTGTCTCATATTCCCGCAGTCTAATGAAGGACTAAACAGTACCGATGGTCGGGAGAAGAAAAGTCTTCAGAGGACGTACCGAAAGACACGATGTTTAGGTAATCAGAGAGTTTCCACCTTCACGCCGGAGGCGATCAGCCGTGATTGGTCGAAGACATGTGTGGAACGAAACGGTAGTACGACCCGTGACACAGAGGTCTATTAACCTATTGGTCAGAGAAAAGGGGTCAAACTCAACTATCAAGGACCTAAAAGAAAAAGGTAATTCTCTATTTATATAAGAAGTCGAAGGGATCATCAAATCGACCATTTTTTTAGGGGGGACTTTACGTCCTCTGGGGGCCAAGTTAAGGACCCAGTCCTTCTAGGTGACCTCTTCCTTATCCGATGGGTAAGGTCATAAGACCGGACCTCTTAAGGTACGTGACATATCAGGCACCCCAGCGTTTCTCAGTCTGTACTGACTCACTGAAAGTGAAAGTGTGAGGACCTTGAACTTTATGAAATTGTATATCCTTCTGAATAGTTTTCTCCCTTTTTAATCGTTTCGTTTGTTAAATCACTGGGTACCCATCTGACTGAGACCTCGGTATCCATTAAAAAGATTTCGGTCAAAGTCTACTGACCACTAATTTCCACGGAGAGAGTTCATTTATTGATCACAGACCTTTCTTGTTTAAAGGTCCCACTCTTTACCACCAAGATCTTCTAAGAGACCACATTACTTTCTGGACCTGAACCTTAACTTTGACTTTGTTTACCGGTCAGGACCATAATTATGGTCGTGGTGAAGGGTGATTGATTGACCAATTGTAAATGGTTTGTACGTATGACAAAGTCCTTCTCACAAGTCACGGGTCCATAGTAAAAGAAATTAGGAGTGTTGTTGGGACAAAAATTAAGGAGAAAACATCGACTTCTACATTCTCCGAAGTCTTTGACAAGATCAGTGTATCAACATTTCTCCACCTTAAAGTTTAGGTCAAAGTAGGCAGAAATCTCAAGTGAGGAAACTGGTAATATAATGTACAGAGGACATATTAAAACTACTGAATCTTGGTAAATAAATCGGACGAAGAGTTCCTGTACGAAAGGGGTTAATCTTTGTCCTACTATGACATGTGTTTCTAGTTCTCGATTGTGTGCACTTTCACGATCCTCACACCTACCGGGTTTCATTCATGAGTTCTTTGTGATTATAAAAGGAAGATAAGGAGAACTCTTCAGGATCTTCTTCTTTTTTTTTATTGGATAATAGATTTGTAGTGAAGACATTACGAACGTTACCAAAACTAGTGTGGTAGTAAAAGGGACCTCGATCAGTTGTCCTAAACCTCAAGAGTCTGATCGAAGCATCCGTCAGGACTACCCGCTGTCCTAGACAATGACTCCTTGAGAAAAAAAAGGGAGGTTCACCTTCAATTATCGTCGAATCATGAACTTTCTTAGACACCACGGTGTGCGAACGATTCAATGGTTTTTATGATAACCGTCCGAACCGTTTCGTTGGAGTCAACCTTACGGAGACTACAAATGAGAACCGAGATCCAACCCGTTTCAGAAGTCGTAGAAGTACTGAGAAAAGGGAAGTTAGATGAAGTGAAACTTTCTCACTTCATTGTGTTTCCTCGGTGACGGTCCCGAAAAGGTAGACGTCGTTATTTTCGTCTTTGTAATAGATGAGAGGTTGGTACGACACTCTTTGTTTACTCTTTACGACGACGTACAGATTGAGTAGTACCCACCAACGTACAGATTGAGTAGTACCCATCAGAGCATTTCATTACTTGTAGTTTCGCTCACTCCGACAAAGACCACCATCGATCAGGAATCAAAGACAAAAGGTTCCAGAATTCAGTGTTCGCCAGTTCTTGGTCGAGAAAGAAACGGAGATCTTTTCAAATCGCTTAATAGTAAGGTTTATTTTATCCATACATATCCTAAAAAGACCCTTACAGATAAAACGACACGTTTACTCCTCAGGTTTCTATCGAAAGGGTACGTGAACTTCTACTCTCGACTACCTACTCTACTACAGGTCTAGTAAAAAGTCTTTCAAGTACTCTTCCGAAGTATTTCTGATCTCGATTATTTATCTTAAGTTCCCTTTCCTCTCAAAGTTCTTCGTTGTTCGTAATTCAGATCTCTTCTCCATGACCCTTAAAGGAACGATAGGAATTTATGTACCCGTCAATAAGATTCTTCTTTCCGTTTAAACCTTACATGATGAAATGTTATCTATCTTGATTTCTCTTGAGTCAGTCACTTTGTACCAATATCCCATACTCTGTTTCACTTTCTTCTGACTCATTACACTCACTAATGGAGGGTTGTATTAAATTACTCCTTCCAGTCTTCGGTACACGGGGACTTCACGTGGACATTGTATGTTCTTTGTCGGGAGTAGCCCCTTCAAATTCTAAAAACAAACTAGGGGTTGAGACGGAAACCTTTGGGGATACTGAAAACATCGGAGAATTTGGAGTAGATAATAAAGAGTAGACAATTTACTCCTATTGCGTCTTACACTGGTAATTAAAACCACGAATAATGTCACTTAAAAGTCCATGAAAAATATATACCACAGTGACTTGTTTACAGACTCTATCGATAGGGATAAAGACCTAAAATATACTCTTTTAACTCCGAGTCTTTCAGTATATTGAACGTTTCAGGGTGTCGATCGTCTACCATCTCGGATTTACCTGTCAAGTCTAACAGACTGAGATTTTAAACATAAGAAACGTACTATTACTGGGATTCGGAAAGTCTCTCAGTGTATTTCATTACTTGTGTCTTCGTTCACCCCAGTAAAGACCCTGTAGTGACCTTGAGTTATTTACAAACGACTTAAACTCCGGTTTTAATATTTCTTGGTGGGTAGTATTTTTTTTTTTTTCTTAGTGGGTAGAACACAATGTGTGGTGTATGTTAATTGAAATTTCACTGTATCTACCAAACCGTTTGTATGATACTTACTTTTCATCAATAGTACCCTCTACTCTGTAAGAAAGATTTCTAGGTGGGAACACGTTCCATAACGATCTGAGAAAGACCACTTAGCATTAACCTAAAACTTTGTGTCTGGTAATAAACGAATCTATTCTCATGTGAAAATAAAGCCCCCTCCTTCGACCTTTTAAACTTTACCGGTAAAACGGTTAATTCCACTTATTGGACACCCATCTAGACCCTTACTTACCTCTCAACTCTTTCCTCTTGGGATTGATCTTCCCTTACTCTACCGAGGTGTCAGTGGTTCCTCGACAAAAATTACATGATCTCACGAAGGACCTTAGTTTTTCCGAGATAAAAATTCTTCTGTAAATTACTGGGAAACATATCGTTTGTAACCGAACCCGAACACATAGTCTTTCTAGCCTTCCGTTTAGGGTAGAGGTAAGGTACGACTCGACACGTTCGAGTAAAGGGGAGACACAGTTAATGACAGTTCTCACTATTGTTAAAGAACGAACAACCTAAAAACACCTACAATTTACTTCACTACCTATCCTTTCGTAGGGAGTGTGTCACGGATGTACCTTTGCTAAGTCTGTGATAGACGCCGGACTGAAAAAGAGCACAAAGGACTAAGGAAGAACACTTTTGTTACCGAGGCTCCGAGACTGTCTACAGGACTGGAAAGATAGTGAGACGAAGAAAAACACTATACTAAGTGATCAGTAAAACCTTGTACTAAATCGAAATTTTCATTCTATAACATACATGAACTCTGGGTCAACTTCAGTACGTTAGTCTCTTTCCAGTACAATTGCATATTTATAACTTTTCTTACTATTAATTGGTCCCTTTTGTCTTTTTGTGTAATTTTTCAGTGCCTTGTTAAAAATTTACAATTGTAGGGTTTAATCACTACTAATGTCATGTAAATTATCAAAATAAAGTTCGGTCTAAAGACCACATTTTTTCTTCCTTTCCTAAATGAATCTTCGTCAAGGTCTTTATATGTATCTGTTTGAGATAATATGTACATGGACATGTGTTTACTTACTGACAATAAACCCCTACACTGGTAGTAATTACTAAGAGTGTCTTAGTGAATATGTTATTTGAAGCTTGTTTAAGGTAGGGGGGTTTTTTTTGTGGGTGTGACCTTTCTTTTGTCCTGTAGCATTATTCGACATAAAGTAAATCGTCAACCATTTCTAACACCCTCTTTATAGTTATTGGAGTCTATACGTCTACTTTGGGTGGGAATACCGTCTTTCACTTTTTCTTGCTTTCTCGGAGAACTACTTTCACTTTCTCTCACTTTTTCAACCGAATTTCGAGTTGTAAGTCCTTTACTTCTAGTACCGTAGACCAGGGTAGTGAAGTACCGTTTATCTACTCCTTTGTTACCTTTGTCACCGACTGAAATAAAAACCCCAGAGGTTTTAGTGACGTATACCACTGACGTCGGTACTTTAATTTCCTGTGAATGAGGAACCTCCCTTTCAATACTGGTTAGATCTGTCGTATAATTTTTCGTCTCGGTAATGAAACGGTTGTTTCCAGGTAGATCAGTTTCGATACCAAAAAGGTCATCAGTACATACCTACACTCTTAACCTGATATTTCTTTCGACTCGTGATTTCTTAACTACGAAAACTTGACATCACGACCTCTTCTGAGAACTCTCAGGGAACCTGACATTCCTCTAGGTTGGTCAGGTAGGAATTCCTCTAGTCAGGACCCACAAGTAACCTTCCTGACTACAACTTCGACTTTGAGGTCATTAAACCGGTGGACTACGCTTCTCGACTGAGTACACTTTTCTGGGACTACGACCCTTTCTAACTCCCGTCCTCGTCTTCCCCTGTTGTCTCCTACTATACCAACCCACCGTAGTGACTGAGTTACCTGTACTCAACTTCACTTGAGGCCCTCAACCACTACCTGTCCCTCCGGACCGTACGACGTCAGGTACCCCAGTGTTTCTCAGCCTATGCTGACTCGCTGACTTGACTTTACTTTAGAATCTTCAAGTCATTAGATCAGATCTATAAAATGTACTTCGGAAAGTCAAACTCTTTCTTTTGAAACCTTTTGTTTCGTGTGCAAGACACTAGGTACATAGTCCAAAAGTGACATAGTAAGTAATCGACACGATCACCAAATTGGTAAACTCGGAGACATAGGAGTAGACATTTTACTCCTATTTTAACTGTACACATAATGACAACGATAACAAATCAGTGATTTAACACAGACTAAGAAAACTCTAGGGTACCGTATGTAGTACGGTCCGAGGAGACAGGTGTCCTAAAGTCTCCGTTCTTACGACCTCGCCTAACGGTAAAGGAAGAGGTCCCCTAGAAAAGTTGGATCTCTAATTTGGACGTAGGGAACGAAACCGTCACCTAAGGTGGTGACTCGGTGGACCCTTGTACACATAAATAATACATATCGTACACCGTTCCGAAGACGCCGTCGAACCACCATTTCTTAGACGGACATTACGTCCTCTGTGACCTCTACGTCCAAGCTAGCAACCCACCCCTTCTAGGGGACCTCCACCTTTACCGTGAGGTGAGGTCATGAGAACGGACCTTTTGGGGTACCTGCCTCCTCGGACCACCCGACGTCAGGTACCCCAGCGATTCTCAACCTATACTGACTCGGTTAAGTGAAAGTGAAAAGTGAAAGTACGTAACCTCTTCCTTTACCGTTGGGTGAGGTCACAAGAACGGACCTCTTAAGGTCCCTGCCCCCTCGGACCACCCGACGACAGAGACCCCAACGTGTCTCAGTCTGTGCTGACTTCACTGAATCGTCGTCGTTCCTCTCCGTTTCTGGTCTAAAACCCGACTAATAAACTCGTCCATATATACTCCGAGTACCATTAACTCTCGGACTTAAACATGTCTCCACTTGGTGTTTTCATACACCCTCTCAAGGAGTAATATTCAATCCGACACGTACTAGTCTTGTTCGTATGTTCGGATCTTCTCATCGACGACGACATCTATACTCTTGACTTATCTTTAACAACACTAACGTGCCCTGTCTCCTACGATTTCAAAGCAGGGAACGTCACACGTCTGTAACGATACGTAGGTTGACTCTGGTTTTCTAATATACATCTTCGGTTTTTTTTTTTTTTTTTTTTGGTGTTTAGTTACTTTAAANTTTTTTTTTTTTTTGGGTGTTTAGTTACTTTAAAATTTTTTATTTTCTCTTTAACTTGATTTTAAGTCAAGGATCGTTTGTAATTAGTTTAACTATTTAGGGGTAGTTCTGACTGAAATTTAAAAAAATTTTTATTATTCAATTACTCTCAAAATATGGGGGACGAAAAAGGGATGTGCTAGACAGAGTAATTATCTCTTCCCTTAGACCTCCGTCCTGTAAGGAATTACCGAATACTGAAGAGTTCTATAAAGGGGTACCTGATTTTCACGTTTTAATCTTTTTTTTTTTTAAGATTATTCCGGGACTTGAAGAGACCGTAGTGTGTAGATCTAGTAAGAAGATGTAGTAGGGAACACCTGGAGTACCAAGGGGACGTTTCTTTCTTCTCGTCTAAAGGTAGATTGTCTCTTCGATCACCTCCAAGTCTCTGAGGTCAAAGTACCTGTTCAAGTTTGTAGACTTTTTTATGACTCCGTCTTGTTCCTGGTGTAAAATTGATAAAAGTATAAAAAATTTTTTTCAGTCTTTTCATCATGACTTCTGAAAAGGGGTGGTAGATAATCACTAATAAGAACCGGTTCTTACTAAAACAAAGAAACTTCTATTAAACGAATAATAATTCCCTTCTTGTAAAGGTAATGAAATTCGTTAGTTGTACGTGGTTATTTGTCCCGGGAAACAGAGTCGTTCTGACGTTCAAGAAACAGAAAAATCAAAGTTTAATTTAGTTTATATCTTCGTTTAAAATCCCCAACGAATTGAATTTACTTTACATTTGTATATACTTTGATTTCTTTTAATTTTGAGGTAGATCTAAGGAAATAAAGTTACTCAAGTAATCAGTTGTCTTTACTTACTTTGATATTGTTCCATTGTACTCAGTGATTTTTTTTGTTGTATAGTTAGTAAAAATTAATCGTACGAAAAACATTGGAATTTATCAAAGGAAGGACAAAGTTTCCTCAGGAAAGTCAATGAAATATTAAAAACAAAACTTAAGTTCACTATTCCTAGAATTAATATCAAACAAAAAGTCAAAAGGAGGGCAAAATTCTCATTTCCTTTCTTCTTTCCCTCCCAGTATAAAGGGTGGTTCTATTTGTGAATCATCTTTCCTCTTTCCTCCAATCTTGCAAACCGAAACCAAGTCTCTATAAGTAAGGACCTTCACGAATCATATAGATCTTCTATGATTAGGGAGTAGTAGAGATTAAGGGGGAAAGAGATCAAGAATAAAGTTTCGTGTACGTCCTCAATCTAACGAACCCAAGTCTAGTAATGGTCGACATGTTGGAACTCGTTTAGTGGATTGGAGACACCCGAAAATACAAAAACGGAAATATCTACCCGACGACACCTCTGATTTACTCAATTATATACATTTTCAGAGTCTTCTCATATGTCGAACCATTGATAAACGATGACTGTAATAACGATAATTAGTTGAAGAAACGTTTAAAGAGGAGAATAGGACTATGGTGAAATTAAGTCTCTCCGGAGACCCATTTATTAATTTTGGAACTCAAACCGTAGTCTTTTAAATCCAAACTTAAAACCGGTATGACACACTAGAATGAAATGGAAAGACTTAAATCAAAGTAATGGAAACTTGACTTCTATCTAAAACAAAGACAGAACCTCCCTAAAGAAGATGAAAGAAGTGAGGTCCGATAGGAAACTGAGACAGATTGGAATAAGATATGTGAGGAAGTCTGAGTTTTCAATTGAGGTCACATGTTGACAGAGTTATAGAGAAAAAAGGACTCATAAGTATCGGGATAGAGTTAGATAGAGAGGAGAATGGAACCAAATGTCGACAAATACTTGAATTGTATGAAGAAAAGACGATTAGATGTTCTGCAAACTCCCTTATTGAGTTCACTATGATAAAAATTAGTTCAGTGATAACGACTAGTTCAACTGAACCAGGGTGTTCTGTATCCGTCGTACTTTTTCCAGTACCCACGACGGTATCTTTAAGTCACTGGAGTTCACTGGAATTTTTACTTCTGTATACGGTAGTGTGGAACACAGTGAAGGGTTGGACGAACAAGACTAGTTTTGACATAGGATGCCGTTCTTGTTGGAAGGCGTTCCTAAAGTGGGTTATGACTGAAAGTTCTAGTAAAAAGTAAAATCAAAGAAACAAAAAGTGGTGCGTATAGGGGAGGAAGTATAAGTTTAGGTGACCTTCTTCAAACGATTAAAGAAGGAACCTGGAAGGGTAAGTAGGTAGGTTATTAACTAACAGTGAGAGGATATTACGTTTTCTGACGTGGTCTACTATTTTTATATTTTGATTATAGTTATCGTGTGGAAAGATCGGGAAGTTCCATTAAACCACCACCACAACAACAACTCAACGAGTCAACACAGGGTGAGAAACGTTGGGGTATCTGACGTCGTGCGGTACGAAGGAACAGGAAGTGACAGGGAGTCTCAAACACGATTAAGTACAGGTAACTCAACCACTACGGTAGGTTCGTAGAGTAGGAGATAACGGGGGAAGAAGAGTCCGGGAGTTAGAAAAGGTGGTAGTCCCAGAAAAGATCACTCAGTCAAGAAGTGTAGTTCACCGGTTTCATGACCTCGAAGTCGAAGTTGTAGTGAGGAAGGTTACTCGTTTAATCACATCTTTTTTAAGTCAGGTTAAGTAAATTTTAACTAACTCGTATAGATCAAGACCTCTCACTTCTCCCCATTTTATAGTCAGAACTCAAATGTTCGGATCCCTCCCTTTAGTTGGGAGTCTTTCAGAACGTTCACACTGTCGACAACTTTACGTTTCTAACCCGTCTATGTCTTATTTTACGCACAGTGGACTCCTGACCCACCGTACCTCTTCAAGGAGTCGACGAGATGAGAAGTGAAGAGAATGAACAATTCACCCCACAAGCTCATAATGTGTCACAACGAAACTGTGGTTCGTTCTAGTACACCTATTTCTCGAATGAAGAGTATACCTTTGACAAGAATCTTAAGAATACGACTATAACAAGAACATCTTACTGACACTTTTCGTTTGTCTTATTACCTACTTCGTAGGTCGTGTATCGTCTACGACTTATGAACAATCCAAAGGAGAAAAAAAAGGTCATTGAGTAAACCGGTCACATCAACGGTATAATATCGAGGATTTCCCCTAGGAAATCCTCAAGGAACTGGTGGAATAGTAAAAGAGAGAGAGGACGACATCAGAGTCTGAGGGTGTGATAGCACTTTGTGAACTACCTGATCAGGAATAGTGTCATTCTGTTCTGGTAATAAGGTTGAGGACCGTTCAGTTCGTGGTGTTATCTCAGGAGATGCCGGGGGTGGACGACCTGAAGTAGGTGTGTAACCAAGGGACTCTCCATCTAATTCTACACTAGTCGTTGGCCCGTGTAACATAGTCACAGAAGTTTTATCTTCAATGTTTTCCTTCGTCTTTGAGTGGGTTCCCTACCTTTAACCCTGCACACACCGAGATTTAAAGAAAATTTGGTTTGTGTTAAACGGAGAAGTTCATAAGTAAAAGAAAAAAGTAGTATATGTTATTAAATAAGTAGTATGTAATTGACTCCTACGTGATATCCGAATCTAAACATGAATCACTACTTCTTAATCTCTACCTCTTCCGTGATAGAATCGAAAGTTCCTGGAGTCTTAGATCATCTTTTCTGATTGTTTCTTTATAATTTTAAGAGAATTCACAATATACTCTTTTTGTATGTTCAACCTTAAGAGAGACCGGTACACTCCTTTCCAAAGTAATTTCTACACTGTAAACAAAGAACGAAACCTCTAACTCATCCTCGACTTGGATAAAGTAAATTATTTATAAATAACCGTTATATATAACTGTTGCACGATTCAAAACTCGATGTTTGTAATTGTACTGTAACAGACTTGATAGTTTCCTCGAGTGTCAGATCATCGACTAGTACACCATTAAAGATCCTTCTTTCCTTAAGTCTCGACAACCTTCACTCCAACTATGGACTAAGTTCCACAAGATATGAGGTACGATTCCATGAACCTCCTCTTAAACTTGAAATCGAAAAAATCTTTTGTCTGTTGGTATTTCCACAAAATTTCATCCTTAGTTTCGATACCAAAAAGGGTATAAGTACATACTTACACTCCACCTGGTATTTCTTCCGACTCGTGACTTCTTAACTACGAAAGTTTAACACAACGACCTCTTCTGAGAACTCTCAGGGAACCTGTTATTTCTCTAAGCTGGTCAGTTAAGATTTCCTTTAGTTGGAACTTATAAGTAATCTTCCTGACTACGACTTCGAGGTTATGAAACCGGTGGACTACACTTCTCCACTGAGTAACCTTTTCTGGGACAACGACCCCTTTTAACTCCCGTTCTCCTCTTCGTCCACTGTCTCTTACTCTACCAACCTATCATAGTGACTGAGTCACCTGTACTCAAACTCGTTTGAGTCCCTCTATCACAATCTGTCTCTTCGACCGTACGACGTCAAGTATCCCAGTGTTTCTCAACTCGTTCTGAATCGTTGGCTTGTTGTTGTTGTTTCTACTTATGCACGACGATGAGGATAAGGGTTTACTCTTTTCCCACTAGATCTTGGTAAAGAAATTCACCTTAAGTACTTGGTCGTTGTGTCGTAATTCACCTCGACGAATCGTTACGTCTTAGGGTCCAGGTCGAGTCTCGATGACTTAGTCCTAGAAGGATACTTGTTCTAGAGGTCACTTGTGTGTTAAGAAGTCGGACAAATTCAGACTCTTTGTGAACGGATAGTTAAGTTCGTTGTATGGGCACCGGTGTATCGACTAGTTACCAGTCTGTGACTAGAGGACTGAAAGGTAAAGTTACGAGAAAAGGGAAGGTTCGGGTAAGAAGTTCACAAAGATATTGGTGAATTGTTACTGTTTCACCCCGTCCTGAAGAGCAAAGGGGAGGGAGTTACGAACTTCTCCCTCTAGTCCAGGGAGACGGTTCCTGTTCAGACTACACCTTGGGATAGGACCGGTTTTCTCACAAACCGTTTTTATAAATCATAGGACTCTAAGGAGGTATAGTCACAAATAAAGTTAAGGTCAAGGACGTAACAGGGTTGTCTATAAAGCATGATTTTTTTTTTTTTTTTTCCAGATGGTAATTTCGTTTATTATTCTATGATCAAAACTTCCTTAAATTTAATAGGACCACTCGTCTATACAGGAAGTCCTTGTTGAGGTTCAGGTTCCAAAATGTACACCGTCCTCTCTCCTACTGTTACTGTCACGGGACCCCAATGTACGTCGTCCCTCACCCCTCCCTGTCTTCGTGGCCCTGTTCCCGTCTTGGCGTAGACGCTTTCGTTCCTGCAGAAACCGTCTCCTTCCGCTCCGAGAGAGTGTTCAGAGTCCCACGAACTCTTACCGACCCCTGTGTCCTGAATAATTTTTTTTTCCAACGGCACTCGACAAAAGGATGTTAGGGAGATTTACAAACGTTCAATTCATTGAGAACCTTAAAGACAAGTCCTCTTCAAAGGAATGTATACAACTATGAGGTCTTGACTTGGTACGCAAGACAAAATTTGTCTTAATTTTTGTTTTGTGAAAAGAATTCCGAGAACAAATTTAAATCTCGATTAAATATTCCTACAGGGAGAGGGGTCACTTGGTACGGAGGGTCCTAGGTACACAAACATACCGAGGGAGGGAAATCTAGATCCGTCCGTGGTACTGAGTAAGCACTGGTCATCCTAGGTTCTCCTCACAACGAGACACTAAGCCTCTTCGGAACGTCGAAGACGACCATAAAAAACCTTGCAGAAGAGAATCCTTCGAAACATGTCAACGTAAATGGCAATTGGTGTAAGGATACTTACTCACTTAATTCATGTTTTCTCTGTTGTAGGATTTCGGTACATAATGTTACTCCTTGTTTTGTTTATTCTGACGACGAGAGTCTCTCGAGTATCAACTGAGGGAAATGTGGTAGAGAGGATTCGTAGGAGAAAATGAAGGAACATCTTAGTAGAGTACTTCAAATCTGTCCTGGAATTTTGGGGTATGGAATTGAACATGTATCGGTCGATCTTAAGAGGGATGGGAACCTAAAAAGTGGAAGATCGTGCGAAACGTAAAACGATGAGTAGTGGTTTAATTAGTGGGATATTATGCTAGCTCAGACCAGATGACAGTGCTCTGGTTACACTACGTAAGCTACTCCGATATCAGAAGTGACCATTGTCCACTTCAGTCTTCCACAACTAACTGATTCTTGGTAACCTTAAACAACTCTAACAGTTACTCAAATCCTGTCATCCGTAGTAAGTTGTCTTCTTGATTTTCGTATTCTTGTTTTTCTTGTAGTAAGTCGTTTTCTCGATTCTCGATTTCTCATATGTTACAGACCTAAACTATGTTGTCTTATCTCTTCATGGTCACCACTCATCCAGGTCTAGGTCTCCTATCGTTTCTTCGTATACCTACCTCAATTTACCTTGGTTACAGTGACTTTAAACCCTTCAAATTCTCTACTATTGTCCTACAACACACCCAATCGGTGATTATTTATACAGAGACAATTTTGTTTTTTACATGGGGCATCCTATTATTCTGAACCCCACATCTCATTTTAATACTCAGTTATGGTCCGTAGAGACTACTCACACCGTTTTACTGGTCCTTCTGTGACCTATTAGGACCTTCTACAGGATCTACCGTCTCATTTTAATCGAAACCTCCTCCCTCCCCTTCAGTGCCCCGAAGGGGCCTCTTCATTACTAATCCCTCTTCGAGATACTTTGATCTTCCTAAACTTAGAGAAATGAGAGTCCCGACCCTACAAACGAGTGATCTACGTTTCTGGACCTAACCCTGCTTCCTCCTATTTCGTCGGAAGTTAGTCTCCACAGGAACTCTTCCTTGAAGGGCTCCCCTATTAAAGGAGTCTTAGTCTGGGATGTCTTATCACGAATACCATCTAAAATAAAAGGGGTTTCTTTTGTCAAAAAAAAAAAAAAAATTGACTATGAAAGAAAAATAATAAAAATAAAAAATAAAAAAATTGACACGGTATGTCGTACACCTTAGAGTCAAGGGGTTGGTCCCTAGTTTGGGCCCGGGGAACGTAACCTTCGAGTCTTAGAATTGGTACTCTGAGGGTCCCTTCAGTGAGTGACGTGTGAACGAGCTAGTGTAAATACCCTTAAATCAAAGTGTTAGTTCTTAGAAACTCCCTTTTGTTTCATTAAAAAAGATAACGGTTCGGTATCTAAGAAACATAAAAACTATCCATCAATAATGGTACTACCGATGGAACACTAAAAAGAACAACAAGATGGAGGACAGTTAAAACGACTGTAAACACAGAAGTTACAGAGGTAGTAATCTTCCGTTTTATATTTTTACTTTCTCTCCTGATTGTTACAACGATACGTAACAGATAAAGAACCAGATAAGGAAAGTCTAGAGAACAGATTAAACTAAAAACATTTTTCGGACTTTGGAATGGTCGTGTTCAGTGACCCATTCTAAAAACTTCGTCTGATGGGGTGGGGGTCTAGAGAACAGATTAAACTAAAAACATTATTCGGACTTTGGAATGGTCGTGTTCAGTAACCCACTCTAAAAACTTCGTCTGATGGGGTAGGGGTCTTCACTACGACGTCACGGAGACGTCATTCCGGTTTCTCAAACGTAAAGATTGTTGAAAGGTCACTACAATTTCAACGGTTAGGTCCTTGGGGGTGAAACTCTTAGTGGCCATATATATTATGTCCCCTGTACGCTCGTTTAGATTAATGTACCGGAATCCTTTCCATGAATTTGAGAAACTGAGACAAAGAAATAGTCATTATCTCCTTATATTTGTTACTGAAGGAGACCTATATCAACGTTACCAATTCCCTTAATTACGTACACCTTAGAGAAACAATTGGTTTCAATATTTTATACTCAAACTGAGGGAGATAAAATTTCACCCTTTAAGTTCTCCTTTTAAACTAATGAAAATTTTAACACTTAATACTACACAATTAACTATCCCCACCCTTTTCCCGTGACTTTAATCTAGGGTTAACAGAGTGAGATTTAAGTTACTATAAAAGGTATTAGGAAATTGTTTGTGTATCCGACTTATCTTCGTCGAGTATACTTTTATAAACTGAGTCGATGACGAGATAGTAAATAAATAAATGACAAATATGAAGTGGTTTATTGACTTCTGAAGGTGTAAAAATTAGTGATCGTATAAGAGGAATACGTTTGAGTCTTAAATATATCAGTTGATTGAATGACTAAGTTAACCTATGAGAATTGATAAAGTGTATATGGAATTTTTTTAATCTTTTTAAGTTTGATAATAAAAAGGGGTGAAGGTGTGGATCTGAGGGGTAGAGTCATTATGGTGAGAGAAGGATTCACGGGTTTGACTTGTTAAAGGAAAAGGTGTAGAGAAGAAATTGGTAATCAGTCTTTCACAGATGGTGGTAGAATAGAGGGGATTTTATCATGTTATCAGAGAGTTTACGATAAAGACGACCAACAGTAACCTCGTCGGTCCCAATACAAGATTTCTCCACCACACCCTACTACAAGGAGAGAAATTGTTATAAGTTTTCGAAGAGTAATTTCAGCCTTGTCTTGGGTGTGAAGAAGGCTACCAGTAGTTCAAGACGGACGGACTCGTGGTCGAGGAACGACCTGGTGAGACGGAAGAACGAATGGTGGAAGAGTAGTAAAACGGTACAAAGAGACCGTATTTCGTAATAAAAAAAAAATGACAAAAATATTCACATTATAAACTATTCATATCTTCTTATTTACCGTTTATACAATAATTCATTATTTATGTTTGTTTAGGTGATGTAATAAATTCTTTATCTGGCAAACGAGAAAGAAATGTAAAGAGGAGTAGGTTTAACGAGTAGGGGTGTGGTGAGAATCTGAAAAGTATTAAAGTATTAACAAATATTAGAGTGACGATTTTTATCACAATGGTATAGATATAGGTATAGATATAACAAACGAACTCAAATTCGAAATATTTTTACCACGGTACACCATTCGTTAGAAGTCGTTAAACGAAAAATGGAATATGAAATACAGGGGGTTTATATAGGTAAAACAACGTTAGTAACAGTCAGAGAGTAAAGTAGACGTCTATTATAAGGTGACACATTCATATGACGTCGAATAATATGTCTTTGAGTAAAACAAGAACTACCTGTAAACCCAACAAAGATGAAACATACTTGTTACGAGGACATTCGAAAACAAAAACTTTTAAAGAGATCACGTATATCCATTCCTAGTTACAAATCTTAACATTGACGACATAATACTTCTTTCGTTTTCAAGAAATGTGTTACCGTGGTTTAACAAAAGGTTTACCAAGACATTTGTACATAAGGGTCTCGTCGTGTCCTTAAGAGAAATTTGGGGTAGATAAAGTTCGGACGCATATAAACTTAAGAAGTAAAAACGGTCGAATCATCCATATTTAATCATAGAGTCAAATTAGTGTTTAATAAAAAGGGAAATTACTATTCTAATTGTTCTAACCCGTATTAAACACACATACAATTTTTTTATTCTGTGTTATAAGTGGAAGAATGGTTTTAAAATTCACATGTCATGTCATCACAATTAACATGTCTAAATAACTTGACACCACAACCTCTTCTGAGAACTCTCAGGGAACCTGACGTTCCTCTAGGTTGGACAGGTAAGATTTCCTCTAGTCGGGTCCCACAAGAAACCTTCCTTACTACGATTTGGACTTTGAGGTTATGAACCCGGTGGAGCACACTTCTCGACTGAGTAACCTTTTCTGAGACTACGACCCTCCCTAACCCCCGTCCTCCTTTTCCCTGTTGTCTCCTACTCTACCGACCTACCGTAGTGACTGAGCTACCCGAACTCAAACTCACTTGAGGCCCTCTATACCACTACCTGTCCCTCCGGACCGAACGACGCTGAGTACCCCAGCGTTTCTCAGCCTGTGCTGACTCGTTGACTTGACTAATATGTCATCTAGAGATCTTACTAAAGCAGAAAGTACTTACTTTCGGATATAGGTAGTTTGTTGAAGGGTAAAAGGAAAGGTATGTCGGGACCGTGGGTGGTCAGACGAGAGACGGAGATATTCACCTTTGTGCGTTATAGACAGGAAGACACTGAACAAAACAAATCACGTCACAGATTTTACAAGTAGGTACAATAGTACATAAAGTCCTAAGGGAAGTAAAAATTTCGGTTCATTATAAGGTAACTTATGTATGCGGTGTAAAAGAGATTGTTAAGTAGGTCACTACTTGTAGAACTGATAACATTTATCATGACATTCCTTGTCTCGAGACGATTATATAGAAGTTCTACAACTAAAGTTAAGAAAGTTTATTTAATAGTCTTTACCTTGACGATCGAGTATACCATCCAGATAAGAGTTAAACAAAAATAACCCCAACTCCCCCAAGGAATGTCAAAAGGTATCGTCTATGTGGTCAAACGGAAGGGTACTCGTCACATATTTCTAAGATTAAAGAGGTGTAGAAGTGGTTCAAAACAACATAAAAATTTTATTATCAGGAGTACTTTCTATACTATACTATAGAATAACACCAAGAGTAAACGTAACGGAATTACTAATCACTGTTACTCGTAGAAAAAATATATAGTCAACCGATAATCATATGAAGAAAACTTTTTTTTTTATAGTACAGGAATCGGTTAAAAATTTGATTCGATAACCATTCAAGCGATAAATTAGGGTCCTCAGGGAATATATAACGTCATTAACTGAAGAATAATCTATATATTACACATATACAAGAGAGGGTAAGGTATCCAACGGAAAAACGAGACAATCAATCTATATGTCAAAAGAGTTATGGTAAACAACTTCTATGATAGGAAAGGACTAAAACGTCAAACCATGGGAACAACTGCTAGTAAACTGATATATACACTCAAATAAAGACTCAAGAGATGAGACGAAGCGATTAGTTATACGGACAGAAATAGGTCGTACCGTAGTAGTTGAGTTACCTGTACTTGAACTCGCTTAAGACCCTCTATCACTTCCTGTCCCTTCGGACCGTACGATTTCAGGTACCCGAACGTTTTTCAACCTGTGTTGACTTACTAACTTGTTGTTGTGATGACGAAATTAATGACATCCGAAATTAATGACTATACGAAACTACAGTCCTTCATACTCCGGGGGTTGAAACAAGAAAGGAGTTCTGAGAACACCGATAAACCCCAGTAAACACTATGGTCCACTTAAAACAAAATAAAAATTTAAAAGATTTGTTATACGGTTACCAATAAAACTATTTATAACGTGACTCAGTTGTTTAATGTACCACATCACACGTATAAAATCGTTATAATTCAGAGGTTAGATACTTGTGTCACACGAAAGGTAAATAAACATAGAATTAAAGAAAGTCGTCGCAAAACATCGAAAGTCACATGTTGAGAAAGTGAACAAATAAGGATTCAAAAAAAATTTAATAAAACCAAAGTAACATTTGTCCTAACGAAAGAATTAAAGGAAAGTTCTGACGAGTGACAATCCAATATCTCACTTTAACTGAAAACATACAACTAAAACGGACACTGGAACAAAGGTAGGTGAAAAATTAATTAAATAATCAAGATTATCGATAAAACACCTTGAAATCCCGAACGATGTATATTTTACTACAGTAGACTTTGTTTTATTGAAATGAAGAATAAAAGACTAAACCTACGAGAAATAAAGAAAAAAGAACAACTTAACCAACCATTCCTGAAGGTCATGATACAACGTACCCACACCAACTCTCATCTGTATGAACGGAGGACTAAAATCTCCTTTTCGAAAATCGAATAGTTGGGACTCATACTACAATTGATATCGAACAAAAAAAAAAGAATTATATAACTGAAATAATATAATCATACAGACGTAATAAAGGAAGGAAGACCATTTACACCCGAATCAAACAAGAAAAAAAGATCAAACAATTCCACATTTTAAACAAACAAACTCTAAAGGAAATTTTTTTTAACAACCTCATATCACCGAAATATTATAACAGAATCGCCTAGACGATATGCATATGTATATAGGGAAGGAAAAACCTAAAGGAAGGGTAAATCCAGTTGAGTTACCGTGGGGTGAGGTCATGAGAACGGACCTTTTAGGGTACCTGCCTCCTCGGACCATCCCACGTCAGGTACCCCAACGATTCTCAGCCTGTGCTGACTCGTTGAAGTGAAAGTGAAAAGTGAAAGTACGTAACCTCTTCCTTTACCGTGGGGAGAGGTCACAAGAAAGGACCTCTTAGGGTCCCTGCCCCCTCGGACCACCCGACGGCAGAGACCCCAGCGTGTCTCAGCCTGTGCTGACTTCGCTGAACCGTCGTCGTCGTCGGCTCGTGACTCATCTCTAGGGACACGACACGTCATCCAAGAGTAATCCACAGACAAAATATGTACCATAGTCATCACACATAGGGAGATAGGGTTACAGGGTTAAGTAGGGTGTAGAGAGAAAAAAATTACAACTACAAATGGTGACAATTCAAAGAAGAATCATAACGAAATCGACGTAGCGTATCTAGAACCATACAACATGTGTGTAAAGTAAACATAGCTCTATAAAAGAAAACAAAGAAGAAACTGAGTAACCAACGACTTCTCATATAACAAATTAAGTGTGTATAAACACTCAAAAGGTCAAAAGGAAGACTAAGTCATCGAAGTAAAGTTACATCAGACTTCTCTAGGTACCATACTATANAACCTGTACTGACTTCGCTGAATCGTCGTCGTCGTCGGCTCGTGACTCATCTCTAGGGACACGATATGTCATCCAAGAGTAATCCATAGACAAAATATGTACCATAGTCATCACACATAGGGAGATAGGGTTACAGGGTTAAGTAGGGTCTAGAGAGAAAAAAATTACAACTACAAATGGTGACAATTCAAAGAAGAATCATAACGAAATCGACGTAGCGTATCTAGAACCATACAACATGTGTGTAAAGTAAACATAGCTCTATAAAAGAAAACAAAGAAGAAACTGAGTAACCAACGACTTCTCATATAACAAATTAAGTGTGTATAAACACTCAAAAGGTCAAAAGGAAGACTAAGTCATCGAAGTAAAGTTACATCAGACTTCTCTAGGTACCATACTATAGTTGGAAGTATTTCCGAAATATTTCTGAACGAAACACAGGATTGTTCACTAGATGTGACCTCTTATAAGAGATACACGAACTCTACTTGTGTATGAAACTACGACAACCCATTTATAGGACGCATACAGACAATCCAGGTAAAAACAGAGATCAAAATAAGTTCAAGAGACAAGGGAATGAATAGAGACAGAGTCATAACATGGGTAATAATTTTCAACCTATAACTTTAGAGAATAATAAATACACAACGATATTTAGAAGGGAAGTCAAGACAGTTATAAATGAAATATATAAACTTACGAGACTACAACTCATGTATATATAAGTATTTACAATTTAGAAGGACTTACTTAAAATAAGTAACATATTCTTACAGGAAGAAATAGAGAACACTGATTGAAACTAAATTTTTAGACGAAATAGACTGTAGTCATACTTGTGACGATGAAAGAATACTAATGGTAATAATGGTAAATCTACATTATAGTCACATGTTGGAAAGTGGAAATCAGACACGTAGAGACCATTATACTTCAATAAGAGGACATCTACCGATCTATAGTATCTCAACCTAAAACTAACCTGTCAAATTAACTAAATGTAAAGTTCACTATTGACTATCCTTTCTTGAACGAGAACAGGAAAACAAATAATGATGGACAGACAGGACTTCGTAAAAACAGGATTAAAAGGAGACGACTATAGAATGATATACGAAACAATTAAAAAACATCACCGTACGAAAATAAGAGAAGAGTAAAAGAAAAGACTTAGAAGATGTCAATAAAAGAAACACCAATAAAACCCTGAATTGTATTTTGTAGAGTATTGTTAGATAAAATTCAACTATTGTTTAATACATGTTTTGAAATGAAAAATAACGAGGAGAAGGGTGTGAAATAAAATAACTATAGTGTTTGAAGTAAAAATATAAAATATAGGTAATTGTAAAATTATCAATAACAAAATATAAACACAAAATTGAAGATACGGACTTAATTTTTACTAAATATGTGAACGTCATAATATCCTAAGACATAAACAAATATATAAGTGGAAAGAGTCATTCGAAATATAAAAGTTTACGAAAAACACGACGACTCATCACAGAAAAGTAACTTTGACCTGTCTGAGGGCAATTGTAAAGAACATTTCACCCAGATCACAACTACTTTAGGAAGTCGAAAACAAAAAGACCTTTTTCTGTTAGAGAGGAAGTAAAAACTTCCCTTAAAACGGTCCAATTCACGAGAACCAACCGTCCAAATAAAAAAAAAGAAATGATCATGAAACTTATATAGTAGGATGAAGGAAGACTTGTGTTCCAAAGACGACTCTTTACACGACAGAATAGTTCCAAGGTAACATGTATTGTTTAATGAAAAAACACAAAACGAAATCTTAGATAGAGACAAAACTTAAAACTGTTAACTAATGTTACACGGAGTTACATCAGAATTGAAATCAAGTAGAGTAAACTTCAAGAGGCCCGGAAACTTTAGACTCATAGATAATGGAAGGGAGTTAAACCTTTCAAATTGGTATTAAAGTATTTTATTAAAACGACAGGCAAGAGAGGGAGAAGAGGAAGATACTTAGGGTATCCCGGATAAGAAAAGAAAGAACTTGTAAATAAACACAGGTTGAGACACACTGGGACACTTGACATCGGGTAGTCCGAGGGGACAGGTGTCTTCCCCTGTTCTTGTGACCTCACCCAATGGTAAGGTAAAAGGTCCCCTATAAGGGTGAGGTCCTTGACTTGGACCCAGAGGACGGAACGTCCGTCTAAGAAATGGTAGACTGTGTGGTCCCTTCGGGAGTATTACGGATAGGACCGAGTAAAATACTATAAGATATTCAGAGAATCCAAAAGAAGTGATAAAAAGAAAGAAGAAAAAAATTGAAGAGAGTGACCTATAAAAGTTTATTGGATAGAAACCTAATCGACTAAGGAAGAAAAGGAACTAGTTTAGACACCAACTTGCGTAAGTCGTTTAAAATCTTAAGTCGATAACGAAAGAAGTCAAGGTTTTAAAGACAAACCAAGGAAAAATGTCAAAGGTTGAGACAACTATTATAGTAAAACAAACGTACAGTAAAAGAACTTAAATGACTCGTAGAAATACCACTTATAAAACTTGAAAAACAGTCTATTAAGGAGACGAAGAAATCTCAACTAAAAGTCTCTACAAAAAGAGACTAACCGGTATAAAGGAACAAAGAATTACACGAAGTGTGACACACGAACATAAGAACGTAAACTTTTTTGGTCAATAGAGAAGTTAGAAATAGCTCACCAAAGAATCTCTTCTTCTCGAAACGGTTAGTCGGGTCGTTCTATAAGACCCCCGATGAGTTTGTAAAAGAAACCCAAATACGATTTAAGGGTTAATCTCCTTACACGGTCAAAGGAAAATAAGAGAGACCTCAAACAAAAACGTCATGACGTCCAAGAGACTTTGACGGGGTTTGGTCGGTCGAGACTAAAAGTCCCCGGAGTTTCGAAGATGATACACGACCCGAGTCAGAGGTCAGACTCAGTTCACTCTGTCTTTACTCCGTTGGGTGCGTCTTGTAACTTATGTGTGAGGTGAGAAGAAAAAAGGAGGAGGGTGTTTCCTCTCCGGTGGTTCGATGTACTCAAAGACAGGTGACGTCCAGGAGACCTTGTCGTCATTGGCGGGTCGAGAGAAAACAAGAGTACCCTGAGGTTCGTTGATCAAAGGTAGTCACGAGGTTCTGTCCACTCTTTCTTTAATCAGGATGTCGGTCAAAAGACTTTTAGACTTTGTAACCTGTTTACGAAGTCATAAGAGGGAAAGGTCCCTCTATGAACCTCAACCCACAAAAGAAGGTGTGACCTGAATCTCCTCCCTATTACCGTTCACTTACGGTAATTAAAAAGATGTCTGAATAGGTCGAGGGAAATTCGAACGGACCCCATGTCTATTAGAATTGACAAAAAACAAAAAACAAAAAAACTAAAGAGTGTTTACCTTGACTAGATCCATAACAACTTAATTACAGAAAAAACCTCCTTTCCACCAGATCCCGAAAGATAAGACGGTAGCGCCACAGGTACCAATTCGGAGAAAATCATTACAATAAGTCGGAGTCACAAGGATGAAATCGTTTTACGAATAAATAAAGAAAAAGATAAAGTAAATTATATAACCTTGGAGATAAAACAGTAGATAATTTACGTATTCTTTGAAAAATAAAAAGTATGTTCCTAAGATATATTGACTTTTTGTCAAGGACTTGGAGGTAGAAACCTGTTTACCGATCAATCGTCACAATTTTAACCTCCTTCTACCTTCACTCTTTCTCCATTCTAAGTAAGAGTTGGGATTACAGGGAGATTGTCACCTTCATTCCTGATTATACTGTTCTCAAATAGATATGAATTTTAAGGAACACAACAAAAGAATATCGATCGTTTCAGATTCGGAGTGTCGAGATGTATTTACGTTTAACATGAATCCAACTGTGATGATAGTTATGATAACTCTTTCATCATAATTGATGTCACGGACGTCTTTAGTCTAACCTCCCCAATGACTTCTACACAAGATTCCTAGGATGCATGTACCTTGTTGTCTGACCGAGGTTTATCCTTTTCCTCACGTAGTTCCGACATATAACAGTGGGACGAATAATTTGAAGATACGTCTCATGTAGTACTCTTTACGACCTGACTTTCTTTGTGTTCGACCTTAGTTCTAACGGCCCTCTTGATTGTTATTGGAGTCTATACGTCTACTGTGGTGGGAATACCGTCTTTCGTTTCTCCTTGATTTTTCGGAGAACTACTTTCACTTTCTCCTCTCACTTTTTCAACCGAATTTCGAGTTGTAAGTCTTTTACTTCTAGTGCCGTAGGTCAGGGTAGTGAAGTACCCTTTATCTACCCTTTTGTCACCTTTGTCACAATCTGACAAAACCCTCCCCTGAGGTTTTAGTGACGTCTACTACTGACGTCGGTACTTTAATTTTCTGCGAATGAGGAACCTTCCTTTCAATACTGGTTGGATCTATCGTATAAGTTTTCGTCTCTATAATGAACCGGCTGATTCCAGGCAGATCAGTTCCGATACCAAAAAGGTCACCAGTACATACCTACACTCTCAACCTGACACTTCTTCCGACTCGCGGCTTCTTAACTACGAAAACTTCACACCACAACCTCTTCTGAGAACTCTCAGGGAACCTGACGTTCCTCTAGGTTGGTCAGGTAAGACTTCCTCTAGTCGGGACCCTAAAGAACCCTTCCTTACTACGATTTCGACTTTGAGGTCATGAAACCGGTGGAGTACAGTTCTCTACTGAGTGACCTTTTCTGAGACTACGACCCTCCCTAACCCCCGTCCTCCTCTTCCCCTGCTGTCTCCTACTCTACCGACCTACCGTAGTGGCTGAACTACCTGTACTCAGACTCACTTGAGGTCCTCAACCATTACCTGTCCCTCCGGACCGCACGACGCTAAGTACCCCAGTGTTTCTCAGTCTGTACTGACTCGCTGACTTGACTTGACTTGACTTGACCACTGAAATTTTTAATTTTAGTTACTCTCTATAAAAATACTTAAATATCTTAGTTACTTATATATGAAGGATAAACATCCATAAAATACTGGTATTTTATTAATCGTGGATCATATTAAGGACCTCACTTCATTCAGGAGGTCTTTACAATTGACTCCTGTATACATACTTGGCTCCGACGGGTAGGAATCCCTGTCTGTCCGTGCCCAACTCCTTTTACTGACGTCACATTCTTCTACGAACATTAAGAAAGTAGGGTAGTATTTAGATACGGATAAAGGAGGTCTTGTAGAGTGTTTTCAGGGGAGTTGTATCTAGTACGTAAAAAACAGAAAAGAGAAATTTACTAAAAAGTTAGTATTAATGACAAAAATGGTTTTTACTGGTACAAACTTACTTGATCACGTAATGACCTACAAAACTAACATGAACACCGGATGAAAAGGTCAACAAACTTTGGAGTATCGTAAAGGATTACTGTTGTTTCCCCTCCAACAGTGTCGGATGGTGGGTGGTATTTGTTCTTCGTAAAATCTACTACCCTGGTAATAAACGTATACTGTTACTTGTCTTATAGGAACATGTCTACTCGTTTTGGTGTTTTGCAGAGGGTCCTCAGTCGTTCTTGTATCTTATTAAATAAGTAGACAGTGTGATTGATCCTACGATTACTAAAGACTATACCATCTATCCTCGGATATCAAAGATGGCACTGTAAGTACTTGACGAAAAGAATCCCGTTCAGTAAATGACACTTATCCTACAAACCACCGATACCCAGAATCCCTCGGGTTGAGAGAAAAAAGATGGAGAAAAGTTACTGTCTAAACAAATGATCCGGTGTCTCTACCCGTGTGTTGGGTCAGACTCAAGTAGTATCTTACAGGGTAGAGTGTCGGTGTCACTGGGAACCCGGACCTGTAAAAAGTACGTTCTCGTCCGTTTCTCTTCAGGTAATGTGGTGAACCGACCGTACGACTTACTTACACTAATGTCGGAGGACAGTACAGGGGGTACTTTTCTCCTCTCTCCTCCGTACGGTCCCCTCGACCCGGTCGGAGAGGGGATCAAAGGGTCTACCTCAGGAGACGAAAGTACGTCGGGTAGAAGTCTAAGATACTTAGTGGATGTAAGGGAAGACATTTAGAGAAAGCGAACTAGAGAAACCTCTACTGAAAGACGATGAAAGTCACCTTTCTCAGGGTGGATTATGAGACATCTAGGACGGTCCGGAACGGTCGGAAACCGTAGACGAGAACGAGAAGAAGAAGAAACCTTACAAGAGAGGTCTTGGAGGTACCGAGAAAGGGAGAGAAGGAAGTTCAACCTAATTTTCCGGTGGAAGAGTCACTCCAGAGGGGCCCGACAAGAGAGACTTGATACGAGTGTGAAATGGTATGAAGCGAACAGTTATGGCTGATATAGTATACGAAGTGACTTACTGAAAAACTAACAGAGAGAGAAGTTAGTCTTACATCCATCCCTACAACCTGACAAAGTAGGTGACGTATTCGGACCTCGGATTTTTCTGTATGTCTATCTATAGCACCCCAAAGGGAAATCACTAAGTCATCATTTCTTAGATGGACGGCTACATCCTCTGTACCCAAGATAGGGACCAGGGTCCTTATAGGGGACCTCTTCCTTTACCGTTGACTGAGGTCATAAGAACGGACTTTTTAGACGGACCTATCTCCTCTGACCGTCCGATGTCAGGTACCTCAGCGTCTCAACCTGTACTGAAACTCTGACTTGTTGTTTATAGTTTCTAATTATTTACAAACAATTTATTCACCTTTTTAATTATATTTTATAAATGACACACTGTCTGTGACATGAGTCTCGAACTGTTCACCTTAAAACACATTGAGTAAATAAGGAACGGTAAAAAACCATTTCAACTAGAGTGCCTTCACTGTATAGTGTAACTGTGGTAGTTCAATGCTTCTGAGAGTGGAGGAACTCCTGTCCCCGATACAGACGGAAAAGGGGTGACTAAGGGTGACGGATAAAATCACGGACCTTAGACCTTATATACGTTGTCATAGGGTTTAGATACTTATACTTTATATTGTATAGAATTTGAATCGACACGAAGGGAACTCAGTACCTAGAAAATATTGGAGCACTTGTACCGTACTGTGTCCTATACTGACGGTCCCGAAGGGAAAATCCCAACCGGTGACCTGTCGAAACTCGTTTTACCTCGGGAACAAGAATCGGTATTTCAACCTGGCCGAGGGGGTAGACGGACAGAACGAGAACAAAGAAAAGAGGGGGTAAGAATTTAGTATAATGACACGGGAACATTCGGTGGAACTTAGGAAAGACCTTGTTCCGCCTCTTATTCAATTAATTAAGTGTCTAAGTAAATTAAGAGTCTCGTTGTGTCACTCCATCCATAATCGAGGGAGTAATGTACCCTTTCCTTTGACTCGGAGTCTCTATAATTCGTTAAGTAAGTTCCAGTGTTTTGTGCATTCACAGTCCTTAATATAGGTTCTGTTACATAGAGGTGTCGTCTACGAGGGAGCGGAAAGAATTCTGGACACCACAGAGTCCCGTCGAAACTCGACTCCCGATCACCTTTACTATAACCCGTTCTTCTGTCTCGGACCCACAGTTAAGGTCCGAAAAGACAAAAGTCCAGTCAAATCCCACAATGTATAGAAGATTTAGAGTCAAAGGGGTAATAAGTTACCCTTATCATTACGGAGAGAGGAGATGTGACAGTTTCAAGGTAGACTCATGGAAGGGACTTCTTCCCCCACATAGATCTCTATGACCAGTCTGAAGGTCTTGTCTCTAGGACTAATTCTTAACCGTGTGGTTGAAGGGATCACCGGGTCACTAATTCTTAGATAGACGTTTACGTCTCCTGTGTCCAAGTTAGGGATCAGACCCTTCTAAGGTGTACGATACCCCGTTTTTCGGGTACATGGTGTTGAAGACTTTGGGTATACGGATGTCGGGTACTTGGTGTTCTCTTCAGTGACGTTGGTCATGGGGTACTCGGTGTTACTCTCTTTCGGATCTATGTCGTTACTTGTGGGTCGTGTCAGTTTTTACTTTTTATTATTTTAAAAAAATCTTCAGTTTATTTTTTCTTAGCCGTTCGGTACAGATATCCTATCGTCAGAATATGAGTGGTAGTAAACTATACGTGTTGTCCATTTCGACCTAGTACCAATACTCTGAACAGACTGTACTCAAATTATAACAAGACACGGACTCCGTATTTTTATGTCACTGAGTATTTAAACCCTCCGAAACCCATATTACCAGTCTCTTTTCCAAAACCTGACTCTGTATTACACCCATTTCGGGGTCAGACAGACGACACGAGACACTAAAACTGGATGGTTTTAGTGGAAAGACTAACACTGGAGAAGTGACTTGTTGTTGTTGTATTTAGTTCTATATGTCCTTTTAGTCAGTGTTATAAATAGTAGGTGTCAAAGTGTAAAACGTAAGTAAACTTTTTACTTCGGAAATTCTTACCGGTACATGTGGAGTATCGATCGAAAAAAGCCAGTATACGAAAAAGAAGAGTTCAAAGAACGGGTTTCTAGTGCGATAAGAGTTCTGGGGAGTCCTCAACCGGTCAAAGAACGTCTTTGTTCTATGAAGTTTTGCAAATTAAACACCTTCCACAATGTCTATAAGAAGAAGGTTTATATATTTAAGGCTCCCTCGGAGATACACTGACTCTGATTTCGAACGTAGGGTGTGTATAAAGTACATAAGTAAGTAAGTAAGTAAGGTGTTCGAACGACTTTCAGACGGGACACGGTCTTTGGTCCGAACTGTACTTTTTTTATTTTGAAACGAGGTCTCTCCGACTATAAGATTACCCCCTGTTCCGTTCAGATATTCTTTTTCATAATGACCACAGTATTACTCTCCAAAGGGACCATCGAGTCTATCATTTCTTAGACGGACGTTACACCCTCTGAACCCAAGTCAGGGACCTAGTCCTTCAGGGACCCACCGTATTACTCCCCTATCTCCAGAAGGTCCCGTGTCTCTTCTGGGTCAACTTCCCACGTTGGGAAACCGTGGTGTCACTGAGTCACGTACCCACTCGGACGAAGACTGAAACCTGAGGTCTCTCGTAATTACAGACGTAAACCCTTAGAGAACTAGAAGGTCTTCAAAGACGGTTTCCAAAAAGAGTAGGAGAGTGGTAACGGGAGTCTTATTTAGGTACATTAAGTAAACCAGAACCTCGAAAAAGTTATAAATTACCAGGATTAACAGAACAATAGACGAAGAAACGTTGTCATTTCGGAAAATTATAAAACAAAAGAGGGACCCCTACTGGTTGTTACAGAAGCATCTTAGGAATGACAGAGAGAAAACGTAATTTCCCTTTTCCTCCATCTCTGTAACGGGGTACCGTGTCTACGGGGGTCTATACGGGTGAGATATGACACGTGTAAAGGTACTGATCTACCGATCTGAGAATCCTTACGAGGAGTTGAAGTCGAGCACCTCAGACTCTATGCCTCTCCCCCTGCTAGAGTCGACTCCCAGAGGACTGAAGACGAAAAGTGGTGTGGTCGAGTAAAAGAAACTTAGAGGTCTCGAGTTGTGTTCCCGAGAGAGGTTGGTGATACAGATTATATGAGACACCAGGAGTGGGACGGATTAAGTGAGAAAGGGATATTGAAGAATGACTCGTACATCCCCTGTTCTTCGTCACAAGACAAAATACGTCACAAGAAATCTAGTGTTTCGATGGAGACCTTGAACGACCTTATTACGACAACGTTACCTTTTAAAATTTCTTTGGTGTACATCTCCGGTTACTTTAGAGAAACCTGATTGTTTATTTAGATTCGAGAGTTTTTTTCCGTCGCGTAGTAAACGTCTTGTCTCTGTGGTACCTCGGACGGTGAGGGTGGGTCCGACAGACGACTCAGAGTCGAAGTGTTCAAGTTCACGGTCGACTCGTTAGAGTCGGAGGGAGAGAGGTAATCTTCATCGTGATAGGCGGGTGAACTGTCTTGGCCTTCGTGAGATCTATAAACTGAAAGGGGTCATAACTTAAACAAAAGTTTACACCCCTTATATTAGAAATTAGTAGAAATAAGATTAACTATCAGTAGGGATCAATCTTATCTAGACATCGTACGGGTTCAAATGTGTCTTGATTCTTTTTACTCCTTAGTGTGGTTCCCAATCGGACAAAAGAGAGGGATCCAGTACGTCTTTTTCTTTAATGATCCCAGATCGTCCCGTGAGGTGAGGTCATGAGAACGGACCTTTTAGGGTGTCTACCTCCTCGGACCATCCGACGTCAGGTACCCCAGCGATTCTCAGCCCGTGTTGACTCGTTAAAGTGAAAGTGAAAAGTGAAAGTACGTGACCTCTTCCTTTACCGTTGGGTGAGGTCGCAAGAACGGACCTCTTAGGGTCCCTGCCCCCTCGGACCACCCGACGACTGAGACCCCAGTGTGTCTCAGCCTGTACTGACTCCTCTGAATCGTCGTCGTCGTCGTCGTCTCACCGTCGAGGGAAGAACATCAGTGAGTAAGTTAAAGAGACCAAATTAAAGGGACTTGGAGTCCGAAAAAAGGTAATTTTTTTCTTCCTATAGTAGAAAGGACGAATAAAATACGATCTTCCGTCTAATTTACCTTTGATAAGAAACGCGTAAAATTTTTATTGAAAAAAGATCATTAAGATTTGTTTGTAGGTAAATAAAAAATGATCTGCTCTTTCCTTCCTAGATTATAAAATTTAGTTTTGTAACTCAGAGTCTTACGACTGTCGACCGTGAAACCCTTGTTTAATCTCGGATCTTAGCTTCTATTTACCTTACGCAAATGTTCGATGTACTAGACCTTTTACCCTTCTCTCTCAGTCCAAAATTTTTCTTCCCTCCTTTGTTAACTCACTGATTAATCTTTTGTCTTTACCGTACAATGGTCGGGTGGTGTCTCTTGTCCCGGTTACCACCTAAGTAATCTCCTTTAACAAAAGGAGAATTGTGTCTTTACCCCTGTCTCCATTTCCTCCCTCCACACTCCACACACACACGTACGATTCAGCGAAGTCAGTATAGACTAAGAGACACTACGATACTTGACATCGGGAGGTCCGAGGAGATAGGTACCCTAAGAGGTCCGTTCTTGTGACCTCACCTAACGGTACGGGAGGAGGTCCCGTAGAAGGACTGGGTTCCTAGTCTCGGTTCAGAGAGGACGGAGGACGTAACCGTCCACCCAAACAAAAAACAAAAAAAAAAAATGGTAATCACCGTAGACCCTTCTGGTTTTTCTCCTTCCCGGTCTGACGATTATTTCCGTCGTCTCTTTGACTTGTTCTTCTCGTTTGTTTGTTTTAGTGTAAGAAAACGTAACGTTTAAGTCTCAGTTTGTTCTAAGGACTGCAGTGTGTTTACCACCGTCTCATGTGAACGACCTTTCCTCTTTGTTTTAACGAAGTCAGTGATGACTGTTTAGTTTAGGTCTCCTTTGAGTCTCCAGGGAAGGAAAATCCGTACGACGTCCGGAGTCAAGGGTAAGGCTGAGCAAACACCGAAAGAGCTACCGACAAAGAGGACTCACCAGAAAAAAACGAAGTCGTTCGGACCTCAATCCTCTGGACCTAAAATTTGGATCGAAAAGTCAATCGTTGGACACGCTGGAGTCCGTTTAGTATGTGGTGAGACTTTGACAGACAAGTAGATATTTCACCAGTAAGATCGAGGAAGGATGAGTAAAGAGTTATGACAGAACAGTCAGTTCTCCCTTCGTTATCCACATTACCGGTTTTCGTACCTAAGATATCGTTCCGACGGACCCAAACTTAGAGACGAAGTGGTTTACATATCGGAACTCGTTCACTGTACGTAAAAGACCGGAGTTAAAGAAATAGACATGTAACGCCTACCCCGAAGGCGTTACTGAGTCTATCATTTCTTAGACAGACGTTACACCCTCTGGACCCAAGATAGGGACCCAGTCCGTCTAGGAGACCTCTACAGTTACCGATGGGTGAGGTCAAAAGAACGGACCTCTTAAGGTACGTGTCTCCTCGGATCACCCGATGTCAGGTGTCCCAACGTTCTCAACCTATACTGACTCGTTGATTGTGAAAATGAAGTGAAACAATCCCCTTCTTATGACTAACTTTGGCGGGTGGGACCGGTCCGTGGTATCATTGGTAAACGTACTCAACAAAATACTGTCCTCTAGGACTATTCCTTATGCCTTGATTATTCGGTGGTGGTTGGCCTTCTCAAGTCCTTTCCAGCTTGCCTCTGTGGTACACAGGCAGGTGAAGGCTCTTATGGAGAATGATCGTAGGTAGAACCGACTCCCTACGCAGGTGGTGGTTCTTTCTGAGACTTAATCTTACTGACCGGTTTCTGGTGGGTCTTTGTTTAGAGTAGTGGCATTTTGGGTTCTGACGCTCGGTGTACCGTCTCGTCAAGAGGACCCAAGGGATCGGGACGACGAGAGGTGGGCCCGCGGGAAAGCGTTATTTGAGAGAACGAGACAGTCGTGTACACAGAGGAGTCTGTTAAGTAAAGGCTCACAATCTGTTCTCGGGTTAAAACCCGGGACCTTCCCCAGACGGAAGGACGTTGTTGAAAAGTATCAAGGATATGGTAACTCAACAAAACTCCTAACCGACTTAGTCATATCCATTTAACGAATCTTGTCATGGACTGTGAATTGTAGTTACACAATTTATAATAAATGTCTTTAAATTTCGACAATATTTGGAACAGTTTGTACTCTATCGCTCCTCTCCTTTTTTCTTCGGTAAGGAGTTTAGTCACTAGAAACTGTAGACGGTCAGAGTGATTTGAGAAGTCATAGTAGTCAACTAGTTTCTTACTTAAGGTCTCTCTCCTTCTTTCCTCTTTTTGTCTTTTACACTTTTTATACTCTCTTTTTTTTTTCAATGAATCTTATACAAGGTATTCACAACCGTGGACCGTCTGAGAATAATTAGAAGAGTTTGGGTAGAGTCCGAAGTCAAAGACTTCCGTCGAAACAATTTCCCCTTTTTTTCTTTTCTATTCCTTTTTCTTTTTTCCACTTAATTCGATACTGTAGTTTGACAGACCCGAATATTGGAGTCGATGCGGTAAATGTCCGATATGGTTCGTCAAATTGGATTGAGACTCTGAAGAATGAGAGGGTACTTTACTCCTACTACTGTTTATAAATCGAGTATCTAAAAGTGTTCCTCCTTTACTTCAGTGATTATTCCGTGAATCTTGTGACAACTCGTGAAAAACGTGTTACTGTCGGTCATCTACAATAGGGGCTGAGGACTTTCTACGGTTTATCACAAGTATCGCAACATGTCCATTTGTCAATTTTCAGAGCCATATTAGTCGGAGTCTCTCATCTCGAGTTCCCATCATTCAATAAACGAGTCTTGGATATCGAGTGTTCTTGGTCTCGACCCTAAGATTAGGTGGGAAAAGACGAAGGGTTCTGGTACGAGGTGTCGGAGGGTTTACTTAGTGGTTCACATTTAGTGTAAGTAAGACGACATTTCGTGTAGTGAATTGTAGGGGTTTATCCCGAAAAAAATAGGTAATTTCTTTACCGTCGTAAAATGTTTTCGGGTCCAACAATAAAATTTCGGTTTAAACTTGTCGATTATTTTTAATCTCATTGATACCGAATCATTTACGACTCATAAACTGTATGTAGTATAGTAGTCGTAGTAACAGTAGTAAATAAAATAACTGACAATCACAGACTACGACACGGATTACAAAAGACAGACACAAAGAGTTTGAAATGACTCATTCTTAGTGAACCACGAGAACGTTTTTACGTCTAAGACTAAGTCATCCAGACTCCTATCGGACTCTCAGATGTAAATGTTAGTCGAAACTACGCTAACGGTACGAAAACATTTAAAATAATTCTCCTCGTTGTAAATATCGTAAAATTTTAATTAGGAATGTAATTACGACGATATTATTAAAATCTCTTTGATAACGTAAGGGAAATGACTTCTTTTCTGACACCGAGTTTATCAGACACGAGGGACCGAACCCTAAATCACTGTTCCTCTGTCTCGGTCTTAAGTTAGACGGTAGAGAGAGTCAGGTTACAGGAAGATCTGGAAGGGAGTTTGTGTACCATCCCATATGTATTAGACGAAGTACTAAATCGTGAAAGTCCAAAAGTGTAAATAAAATCTTTCTTATACGAAAGGTAATCGGTTTACAAGTATACATAATTTTTTTTTTGAATTATCCTATAGTTTTCTACTATTTATAGATGGGAACTAGAGCTATTTTGGTCAGATCATCCTTCCGTCTCTTTATTTGTTCGTGAACTTTATGTTATATTTTTATTAGTCACGTCCGTTACCATATCCTTTGGTTCCTGAAGTTATGTCAGAGTACCCTTGCGGTTGACCACCAGAAAGACCACCCGTTACGTCATTATGTAGTTTTAAATTGTACGTACATATCTAAGTGTACCGTTAGAGTGAAGACCCGTAAACAGAATCTTTCTATCTGTCCCTTTCTTTATATGTACATACGTATGTGTGTATATATACCAAAAAGGACACCAGTACGTACCTACACTCTCAACCTGACACTTCTTTCGACTCGTGGCTTCTTAACTACGAAAACTTGACACCACAACCTCTTCTAAGAACTCTCAGGCAACCTGACGTTCCTCTAGGTTGGTCAGGTAGGACTTCCTCTAGTCGGGACCCACAAGAAACCTTCCTGACTACGACTTCGACTTTGAGGTCATGAAACCGGTGGAGTACGCTTCTCGACTGAGTAACCTTTTCTGAGACTAACCCTCCCTAACCCCCGTCCTCCTCTTCCCCTGTTGTCTCCTACTCTACCGACCCACCGTAGTGACTGAGTTACCTGCAACTCAGAGTCACTTGAGACCCTCAACCACTACCTGTCCCTTCGGACCACACGACGCTAAGTACCCCAGCCTTTCTCAACCTGTGCTGACTCGCTGACTTGACTTGACTGTGTGTGTGTGTGTGCATATATATACAAGTGACGTCGTAATAATTCACGTCACTTATTAACTTATGTTAATTTATTGACTTAAATTATAAGTACTTTACTAATAGTCCCCCACTCTATTTCCATTTCCGAAAGGGAAAAAAGAAATACATCAATATAGATTTGTATAAGGTTCACCTGTATGACAAACGCATCGACCGTTATTGATACTCCTATAATAGTACCACCTTGAATTGTAGGTGAGAGTCTTTATAATCTAATCTCCCACAAGTCCTCCAGTGACACTCAGTGACCAGGAAAGAGACAACCTGGTCCAAACCCTTCGAGACATCTTTCGACTAGAGGGTCCGTGTCAATCTTTAGACTTATCATAAAGGAATCTCCATTTTTTTTCCCCCCTTTTTCGTAGACTTTAATCTCCCCGTTAAATCCGTTTAGTAACACTGAACCACGGTGGTTTTACTTATCTAGGACCAGGATAGACGGGAGTTCCTCGAAGGTTGGTTGCAGTCTTCTCTTAGGTTTGTATTCTGTTAGTCGATGTGTTTCTTCTGTTGTACCCGTGATTTTCCCCGCTACTACCAAACCTGTTCTTGAAAAGACTCCCTCTCGTAAACCAATAAAGATGTCCCCAGACCCCAAAGGGGTCCACCGAGTCACCATTTCTTAGGCAGACGGATGTGTTCTCTGTACTGAAACTAGGGACTCAACCCCGTTAAAGGACCTCCTCCTTTGTCGTTGGGTGAGGTCATAAGAACGGACCCTTTAGGGTACTTCTCTCCTAGGTTCGCCCGATGTCAGTCACCCCGACGTTTGTCATCCTGTACGAACTTGTTGACTTGTTGTTGTTGTTGTGCCTAAAGATTTAAAAAGGAGTGAGGGTTGTATAAAAGTCCAAAGGGAGCACCGAGTCTACCATTTCTTAGTCGGACGTCACACTCTCTGGACCCAAGTTGGGGATCCAACCCTCCCAGGGGACCTCCTCCCGTACGTTGGGTGAGGTCATAAGAACGGACCTCTTAGGGGTACCTGTCTCCTCGGACCCCAATGTTTCTCAGTCTGTACTGACTCACCGATTCGTATGTCGTCTCGTGTTGTGTCCTGTGTAAAGTAGTATTGTCACTGTGGTTTCCCGTTCTTAAGTACTCCTTTAACCTCCGACTCGTACAGTCAAAGGGGAACTCTTGAGGATCGTCTCTTTCCGAGAAACCTTCCCTTACGAACTCCCTGTGACTCATTCGTTCCAACTACTTTTTGATGAACCAAACATCTTCAAACTCCTGAATCCGACTCACTTTCCAAGTATAGTCCAGTGAGAGATTCTGATCTAGGGAGAGGTTCTCACCGACACTTATTACGCTTACTGTAGGGTTTAACAGATGGTGAACATAAGATCACACGTTTACAACATTGTGTTTTCATTATCCTCCTCTTCACAACCTTTTTTTTTTTTGTTTGTTGAGAGTAGAAGGTGGTCAAACTGAAGTATGTGAAACATAACTAATAATTCAGAAATAGGTATTCGTATATAGAATAAATTATCATTGTTATACCCGAAAGGACCACCAAGTCACGAATTCTTAGACGGAACGTTACGTTCCCTGTGCTCGAGTAAGGGACCAGACCCTTCTACGGTGTACGGTGCCTTGTTGATTTGGGTTCTCAGTGTTGATGACTCTGGCACGACCTCTCCGACTCTCGACGTTGATGACCCGGGTGTGTGACGTTGGTGATTTCGGATCTCGGACAGTTTTTCGAGTTTAAAGGTACTAGTGAATGGTGTACAAATATACCTCAAAGTATTATTACAGTGATAATGGACCATGACAAAAAAAAAATTTAAATTAAAATTTCTTACGTTTTAATACTGAACATCCCACACTAAAAAATTCCAGAAGTTAACGTCAACACTTCAAAAGTGAAACACAATCACATCTCCAATACTCTTGAATGACCCAATGTCCGGAGACATGCCACCGTACGAATCTGTTCTACAAATAAATATACATAGCTGTGTTACCCTAACTATTATCTTGAATAGAGTAACCTAACAACACTCCTAATTCATTTAATTATGTATATTTCGTGGGTCTTCCTACGGACCATGTACTATTAGTGACTTGAATACAATGTATAATAATAACAGTAACGACAATAGACCTCCTATTCATCACCAAAATATAGTTATCTGCATCTCCTCATCCTAAAGATAAAGGATAATACTCCTAACTACCACGACTAGTAAACCCGATATCAAGGAATTAAATAAATATACATATGAAAAACTTATTTATGATAAAGTTATAAATGTATAATGACACAATTAATAATAATTCCACTACATCGATCGATGGATAATTACCTATTAAAGTTCCTCCATGAAACAGAGAAAAATAGAGGTAAAGAAGATCGGTGTTTATGTTCTTACCTGTATTGAATTGTACTGAAAACACTCCTAAAATTTATTACATGTATTAATTTGTCTCTGTTAAATTAGGAGAATCTCCGATTACATCCTTTATGAAGTCCTTCTCCCGGAGGAAACAAGTTTTTAACGGTATTATTTGGGTGAATCGGGTGAACTCCACCCGAAGTTCCGAAATTACTTTATTTTCTTTGGTAAAAAAGTACTCTATTCCCTCTTGTAACAAAGACTCTTCCTCTTCCTTCTCCTCTCACTACCTCCTTCGTCCTTTATTATGTTGTTTCCGAAACTCCACTGTAGGAACAGTGGGACACTATAAGGTGTTAGAGGGATTTCTCGGATATGAGTGTTTTACGGGTGTGTCCCAGGTGGACTAGGGGTCTGGTCCCACGCGGTACTGGGGGTCACACACCTTCCTGAACCTTGGACGATAACAGTAGTGACAGGTAGTCGGAGCTATTCGTTTGTGGTACTCGACGAAAAGTGAACGTTTCCGTGGACTTGTTCCTACGAGCGCAAGTGTCCTTGTCTACTGTCTACAAGTAAAGGTCATGACCGACGAGAACCCGAGTAGGAGAAAGTTCTGAACCTTTGAGACCTGAACGACGAAGAACGGGACGGTGGAGGGTCGGGAGGGGACGGTCGTCCAGGGGTGAACCTGTTGAGGTTCAGAAGGAGATTTTGTCCGAGACTATACGGAGGTGACCCTTCAGAGGAAAGGAAGGGAGATCGGAGAAAATGTAAATAAAGGACTCTTTTACTAGTGTCACCCAAATTTTTTTTAGGATACGAGTGTTTTATATACCTCACTCAAGTAAAATACCCCTTCCTGACTCGAACTGTACCCTGTTATCTCTCGGGAATCTTGTAACGATTCTACCGTACATTTCTACCTAAAGAGGGGTAAATCCAAAAACAGCCCTGAAGGGACCGTCAGGTCCCAAACCCCTGAGTATGAAGGTAACGTCCCCCATACCCAAACTAGAAACCAGTCTCTTAATGCTGGGGTGCATGTCGTGTCGCTTTCTTTTTTTTTTCCGAAACCAATAGAAATTTCTCGATAATTCCACGTCTCTCCGGAGGTAATCGTGACCCTAATATACTTAAATTCATGAGTCACGCATTCTGAACGAGTCATTTAACATCGTGTTAAAAATTGTTGTATTTGTAAAAATAATACAAAATGTCAACTGATTCGTAAAGGTATATGTGTAGTAGAGTAAATTAGAGTAAATTAGAAGTGTTGTTAAAGGAAACCGTATAAACCCCTTTATGAAAAGAGTTAGACAACAAAAGGAAAAATAAAGTCAATATTATAAAAGTAACACGTATGTAGAATTTTAGTATACGTTAACTTATACAGTTAGAAAAGAAGCACTAAAGGAAATAAAGTTTGGAGTCTTTCGGTAGATAGAAGGTTCTTTGATATACATGAGTAACATAGAAGGTGAATAGTGGACTACTAAAAAATTTATGGAAAACTTTTGAGACGTGATACGTAAGTACTTTCTTTACCCTTTCTAGTTCTCTAATTGTGAATCACATGGAGATGCGTTAAAATGTTATTGATCCACTCAATGTGCAGTATCTATACATTACCTATGTCACTGAAACGTTCAATCCAAAATAACATGGGTAAAATGCCTCTTCCGTTACCGTGGGGTGAGGTCATGAGAACGGACCTTTTAGGGTACCTGCCTCCTCGGACCATCCGCGGTCAGGTACCCCAGCGACTCCCAGGCTGTGCTGACTCGCTGAAGTGAAAGTGAAAAGTGAAAGTACGTAACCTCTTCTTTTACCGTTGGGTGAGGCCACAAGAACGGACCTCTTAGGGTCCCTGCCCCCTCGGACCACCCGACGGCAAATCCGCCAGCGTGTCTCAACCTGTGCTGACTTTACTGAATCGTCGTCGTCGTCATGGGCAAAATATCCTTTCTTACGGTTTTATGTGACTCGGGAGTCAAAGACGTTCCAAGAGAAAGTTCGTGAAACGATAAGTAGAAAGTATCTGCGGGAGAGTGTCTTCATACCGGTAGTAGGAACCAAGGTTCCTTTTTGATTCCATTTCTCGTCAATTCAGTGCCTCGACTCCAGTGTAGTGTCATCTCGTCTCACCTATAACTGTGGGACGGTCCGATTACGACGTCGACATACGACTCGGTTGTAGGTTGTTTCTGGGATGTCGAGTCTCTCAAAATTCAGTCAGTGTGTTGATGGTCCACCCAGAGGTTTGCCAGGTTAGGTACAAGAAAATTGTTGATGTGAGAGATGTAGTCAGACGGAGTCTGACTTAACAGTTTTACCGTCACAGAAGTCGTCTGTCTGCGGACAATTAACGTGAGTGGAAGAACTCTAGTATCTATTTGATTAGATACTCTGTCCTCACTCGTTATGTGAGTCTTTTCGTCCTCGAAGTCACTCACGATTATACGAAGAGTCACGATAAAGGTGGTTCCCCAAATATGCGGACCATTTTTAATTTACCGATACACTATTTAACTGGTACTCTATTTCGTTAAAAGTTCCCTTATCACTCCCCTCCTTGTTTTTACTAATTCTTTTACCCTGATTGACCCACTCTGTTCTAATTTCTTCAATTGACACATATCGATTCGAACCACTTCCGTTGTCCCTTTTTCTTTGTCGTTGTACATAGGTGCGAACCTTTCCACGTTCCAGTAAGGTTCCCCACCGTCCTGTTCCTACCAAAACATATTAAATCCGTTGTGGATTCAGTTTCTTGTTTAATCTTCATTTTCTTCATTTTAGTTTCAAATTTTTTTAGTATGTTAATAATGAATCTTAAGTATAATGTTATTCCAGGATATTTTAAAGGTGTACGATCGTTCCATTACACGTTTTAAGAAGTTAGATCCAAAGTTGTCATGCACTTGACTCCTTAAGGACTTCAAGTTCGATCTAAATCTTTTCCATCTCCTTGGTCTTTAGTTTAACGATTGTAGACGATCTAATATCTTTTTCGTTCCCTTAATTTTTTTCTTTATTTAGGTGAAGACGAAGTAATTGATGGGATTTCGGAAACTGATATACCTAGTGTTGTTTAACATCTTTTAAAAAGTTCTCTACCCTTATGATGGTATGGATAGAGGACTCTTTGGACATTACGTCCTGTTCTTCGTTGTCAATTTTGGTCTGTACCTTGCTATCTGACCAAGTTTTAACCCTTTGACCCTTTCCTCATACAGTTCCGACATATAATAGTGGGACGAATAAATTGAAGATACTTTTCATGTAGTACGTTTTACGGTTCTGACTTCTGAGTGTTCGACCTTAGTTCTAACAGTCCTCTTCATAGTTGTGGAGTCTATACGTCTACTATGGTGAGATTACCGTCTTTCGTTTCTTCTAGGAGAAATACTCCCACTTTTTCCTCTCACTTTTTCGACCACCTTTTGAGTTGTAATTCTTTTGATTCTAGTACTGTAGTGAAGTACCGTTTATCTACCCCCTTTTTCACCTTTGGCACTGTCTAAAATAAAAGAACTCGAGGTTTCAGTGTCACCTGCCACTGACGTCGGTATTTTAATTTTATGTGAACGAGGAACCCCATTTTTGATACTGTTTGGATCTGTCGTATAATTTTTCGTCTCTGTAGTGAATGACTGTTTTCAGGTGTATCAGTTTCGATACCAAAAAGGTCATCAGTACATACCTACACTCTCAACCTGATATTTCTTTCGACTCGTGGTTTCTTAACTACGAAAACTTAATACCACAACCTCTTCTGGGAACTCTCAGGGAACCTGACGTTCCTCTAGTTTGGTCAGTTAGCATTACCTTCAGTTGGAACTTATAAGTAACCTTCCTGACTACGACTTCGACTTGGAGGTTATTAAACCGATGGACTAAGCTTCTCAGTTGAGTAACCTTTTCTGAGACTACGACCCTTTCTGACTCCCGTCCTCCTCTTCCCCCGATGTCTCTTACTCTACCAACCTACCGTAGTGACTGAGTCACCTGTACTCAAACTCGTTTGAGGCCCTCTATCATTTCCTCTCCCTTTGGACCACACGACGTCAGGTACCCCAGTGTCTCAGTCCGTGTTGATTCGCTGGCTTGTTGTTTGTGGTTGTATTGTTTATCCTCGTCGGTTCCCTTTGGCCCCGTTCACCCTCAAACGACACGAGAGGGAAGCTATCATCCGACTCCAGATGGTTTTCCGTCTGTGTCGAAGGTTTTTCGGAGGGGCAGAGTGTATATCGAGAGAAGGGTGAGAAGAAGGGACACCGGGGAAACAAGAAGTAAGTCGAAGAACTGGTTTCGGACCGTATACGGAGGGAATCCCGAAAGGGTTGACGAGAAGGGAGAAGGATTTTATTGTGAGTAGTTACAGTGGTAGTAATAGTGGTGGTGGTAGGAGTAGTAGTTGTAGAGGTTAGGCCAGGAGAAGATTGAGGAAATAGAGTAAATAAAGGGTTCTGAGAAAGATTATACAAAACAACGACGACGACGATTCAGCGAAGTCAGCACAGGTTGAGACACGCTGGGGTATCTGCCGTCGGGTGGTCCGAGGGGTCAGGGACCCTAAGAGGTCCGTTCTTGTGACCTCGCCCAACGGTAACGGAAGAGGTTACGTACTTTCACTTTTCACTTTCCCTTCAGCGAGTCCACACAGGTTGACAATAACGAGGGAAAAATGTTTACATCTTTGATTCCGTGTCTTAAAAATTATCGAATGAGGTAGGGTCTGTCGAACTAACGAAAAACAAATAAAAAAGAGGTAACGAAGTTGGGAATAAGTAAGAAAGTCAGAGTCGAAAATTCTAGTAAAAGGCTTCCTTCTGTCTGGACTGGTGGTGTAGGGTTGAGAACGTGTGACAGTTTCGTCAGAAGTGTATTAATAACGATTATGTCACTATCGAAAATAAACAAATCAAAGAAAGGAAGTCCAACGTTCGAGGTACCCTCCTGTGAGCGAATAGATTCATTTTACGGACCGTGTGAGGTCCACGAATTGTTTATAAATGACTTACTTACCTACACTTACTTACTTATTAATGATTTTATTATTATTTTTCCTACTGGAACGAGTAAGAAACACCAGTCTATAGCAAAGATATGAATTGTATATATCATTCCATTTATAACGAGTCAGCATAGACTGAAAAACGTTGTGGCACCTGACATCGGATGTTTTAAGGAGGTAGGTACCTTAAGAGGTCTGTTCTTATGACCTCACCCCACGGTAACGGAAGAGGTTTGATTATACATCATTCATAATATTCTTTATATATGTACATGTGCATAGTCAAGTCAAGTCAATAAAAGTGGAAAGAGGGTGCACCAAAAAGGAATACGAATATATTTGTGAAAAACTGGGAATCTTGTATGAATTCGTTATGAAGAGATCCTCTGGAAAGGTCTAGAGAAGTTGGACCTCTAGAAAGGCTCAGAAAAGACTATAGGAGTCTGAGTGTCGTGATTCAATCTATTACGGTAACTTTCGTTGTATACTATATAAAGTAAGTTTTGTCGTATACTATATAAAACAAAGAGATTGTAATGAAAGATTAACTTCGGGTCGTAAGTACGTACGTACACAGAAAATGACCCAACTGTTCGGTTTCGTAAATTCTTATACAAATTATGTATTATACAATGAATAGTTATAACGATGAGGAAGGTCTTTCCTAAACTCTATCTGGTAAAATTTTACAGTTTGTACGTACGTACATTCTTAATTTCTAAAATTTTAAATTTTTTATTTATTTATTTATTTTTGTTGATGTCGTCACTTTTTTTTTACAGTTTGTATGTAATTCTAAAGACTTTTTCTTTATCTGGAGTTCAACACTTTTTCTCCTTCGTAGTTCATACGATCGGTCCTCCCAATTATAACCCTACTTGTACTTTTAACCAAGACTCAGAGAACCATCTGTTCCCCTATTTGTGTACTATACAATGTATTAGAGAATGATAGACTATTTCACAGTATCTGGACAAGAAAAAGGAAAAAATATATGATTTAAGGAAACCTTTCAATAGGGGACTCTACAATATGTTCCCCAGCAATCCATTCTGTTACTTATTACGAAAGTTACGTAAAATGTTGATTGCGTATACCTAAAAAGAAGACGACAAATGACTTCTGGTTTTCTCATGAATGTTAACTCTGATGAATTTCGATATCTATGTATTACGTCATGAATCCATTCGAAGGAAGTCATAAATAAAAGAGTCGACCCGAAAACTCTATCTGTTAAGTTCCACGAAAAGTCACAGAGGTGAGACGGATAGAATACTAAATACTTCGAGCCAATAACCTTAGTAATAGTCATGTAAGAGGTAAGAATATGGAAATATAAGTAAACCGAATGTGACCAGCCATAATTGATCTGTTTACTTATAGATAAATCACGAAATCTCAGGTGTCTTATGGAATGAGAAGTATATTTTATACAATGATAGGTAATGACTTTCGCTGGGAGTGTTCTTGTGGTTCTCAATAGTGATGGAAGTATAGAATACACACTTTTAACTGTCGTATTCTTTACTTCTTGTCTATGAACTCAAGTTAGATATTACGTACGTATTATATATGTAATTATACCACCCCACCACTATCTCTTCCAACCTCTCGTCTACCATACAGGGAAGAACAGATTCTACTAGGTAAAACTTTAGCGTCACGGTAGATCACCGCTAAAATCTGTGGTTTCGTACTCCGACAAAGTTCTACCGGCGACCTGTCGTGTTAGTTGTAAAATGCGATACGACTGTACGCAATAAACTCGACTCTCGTGAAGGACGATCAACTGTCTAAGACTGGAAAGTTATACCTTTCACATGGTGTAGATGGGTCTCAGTCAGTTTCGATAACTAGGACTATTTACTAAACTGGAGTCGGTCACCAAGAGGAGGTCAATAAATTACGAATTCTTTCGCTCGTTACATTAGACTTCTCCAGTTCTCGAGAACCCTTCCTGACAACTGTGTCATAACCTTTCTTCGACTGATCATCCACACACTCTCTTTTTTTTGTTCTGTACAAGAAGAGATACAAAGGGTTCTTTTTCCTGTGACTTTATAACAGGGCGTCTATTCTACCTCAAACATCTATTATTATTGATTATGGACTACACTACGGAGTGTAAAATTTCCAATATTCTGGTAGATTGGATCTAATAAAGTGCCGAACGGAGGTTTTCAAGTGTCCATCACATACAAAGAGACGCAACCAAGTGTGGTAGTCGAAATACACCTTACGAGACGAATCGAATAGTGGAACGTGAGGCTCAAAAGAAAAATAGGTCCAGAGTGACCTGTGATTGTAGGTGAAGTTGGAGAAAAGAAAAGGTCTGAGTAAATATATTAAAAAGAGGACACGATAGAGTAGTTACTCTGGTTCTGAAACCCATGGAATTCAAAAGAACCAATAAACTTTCTATGTGGGACATTGACCGAATCCAGGATAATAGTACTGGAGGTCTCGGAGTGTCCACCGACTGGGAATTAGATTAAGAGACCTAGTTTCCAATCCTTACGGGTAACTGGTCACATCAGTCGTACTCTTCTAACCCATTATGTACTCTTAATACCTATCCCGACTCTCGTACCACGACATGATATGAGACGATCAGTGCGAGGTACAACGTATCAGGACAAAACGTGTCTTGACGTGATTAGAATATATGTAGTCAAACCAAGTCACGAGTCAGCACAGACTTAACACTGGGGTACCTGATGTCGTCCGGTCTGAAGGGACAGGTAGTGGTTGAGAACCTCGTATGAGTTTGAGTACAGGTAACTCAACCACTACGGTAGGTTGGTAGAGTAGGAGACAGTAGGGGAAGAGGAGGACGGAAGTTAGAAAGGGTCGTAGTCCCAGAACAGATTACTCAGTCGAGAAACATAGTCCACCGGTTTCATAACCTCGAAGTCGTAGTCGGGAAGGTTACTTATGAGTCCTGACTAAAGGAAATCCTAACTAACTGATTTGAACCTGACATCTAACCCGTATTAGCTTGAAAGATATCGACCATAGGTTGAGGTGACCAAGTTTATAGTAAACGTTGACAAGTAGAAGGTTCATTTCTAAAACTTTAACATTTGGGAGAAGGACAGGATACGTTACGACGACTAAGGAGATGGTAGAAATGACGTGGTTGAAAGAAAATACGCACAATCTATTAGGTTTGAACTAACTGGATGGGTTCACTACCGACCTTACCAGAAGTGCGGTTAGATTTCGATAAGGACAATCGTCATCGAAACGGGAATCTTATAAACCAGGTTCCATAATTATTTACTTATTTGTGTACTTTATGGTTTGTTTATCTCCTCCCTTACATACGTTTTTCATATACTCTACTACGGCATAAAATAAAAGTAAGTAACATGTCTGTAAATTCTCCACGAAGACTTTACCGTTGAAAAGATATTGTACAACTCCCGTCACAAACCTGTGTGCTCAGTTCACATTGGTTTAACCATATTTTCATATACTGATCCTACGACACGCGAAGGAAGATGAAGTGTCCTGTGTCGAGTCCATGGGTTACTCCGACTGTAGGTAGGTGTAGATATAGTCCATCAACCTTCCACCGGATCACATTATCTCTTGACACTTTAGTTTTCATGTCTGTTTGTGGTTCTCTTTTTTCGTTCGTCGGTACCAGGGTGGTGTTTCAATTTGTAGTAACTGCAAAATCATGTAGATTAAGGTTCTTATAAGTATTTCGTCTTTATGTTGCGTACCATTACAATTACCTTGAGAATTCTACCTAACCCGTGACCCACAATAAAAAGAAACGTTCATAGTATAATAAAGTGATGACAGTATCTATGTGACATGGAAGGTCTCGTGGGGAACTCTTACTTCCTGTCTGAAAGAATGAGGACCCTTCACACCGAACACCTGTCACGAATCGTCATTTCTTGACGGTGGGTCCTTCGAGGGATCGTTAGGTTACCAATCCTGAGTGAGTCGTCAAAGTGACTCCAAGTTAGGGACCACTCCCTTGATGTCTAGGACGTTCGACACAAGTCAAGTCAAGTCAAGTCAAGTCAAGTCAGCGAGTCAACACAGACTGATAAACACTAGGGTACCTGACTTCGTACAGTCCGAAGGGACAGGTAGTGGTTGAGGGCCTCGAACGAGTTTGAGTACATGTAACTCAACCACTACGGTAGATTGGTAGGATAGGAGACAACAAGGGAAGAGGAGGACGGAAGTTAGAAAGGGTCATAGTCCAGAAAAGGTCATTCAGTCAAGAAGTGTAGTCCACCGGTCTCATTACCTCAAAGTCGTAGTCAGGAAGGTTACTTATAAGTCCTGACTAAAGGAATTCCTGACTGACCAAACTAGAGGTGTGTTAGGTTCCCTGATAGTTCTCAGAAGAGGTCGTAATGTCAAGTTTTCGTCGACACACTACCCGTTTTTTTTTTTTTTTTTTTTTTCTTTCTTTTCTTTTTTTGACGGAGGGTTTGTTTGAGTGGTGAAAAGTCTCAGTCAGACGAAGGTAATCACTGGCTGTACCCCCTATTTGACGATAGGAGAGAAACGGAGTTGAACCCTGGTGAGACTTCTCTTCCAACCCTCGAGGAGAACCCCTCATTAAAACAAGATTGAAGAGAGAGACTAGTTCAGTCAATGGTAGAAAGGAGGTTTCCACGACTAAGAATCTCCTCAGGAGTTATTTTAAAATGTTCGAATATAGACAGAGTTAACCGAAGGACCCACCTTGAGGGTTGAACTCTAATGATGAACTCCCATCTATTATAGTAATCCAGTATAAAATTTAAGGGTTAAGTATCTATTACTTTGACTTCGTCTTTCTGTTTTCGTTCAATGAGAACCAGGATCACTTTCCTTTCCCGACTTGTCCCAAGGTGATAGTAGACTGATAACTTTAGGTCCTAACGTTGTTCGGTCAAGTTAGTAATTCTTTTCTTGACTAAAATCGTAGTTAAAAAGGCTAGATTTATCTTTTCTGTCTTAACACAGAGAACCCCATACTCGAAGAGGGAAGGTGGAAGAAGGTGAAAGAGGAAGGGGTGTTGAAGATGTCTATGACGAAAGATCGAAATCCTAAAGTGTGAGTCGCTTCTTGTGACGAGATCCATCAAATTAAAGATACTGTATCTCCGATCACGAACCTCAACTCTCAAACGTTCTCCAGGGACGGAACCTCTGATTCCACGGGACTTCGACTCCTCTTCTGATTTGGGAATTCCTAAACGTTTAAGAAAGGTACACGTGTGCACGAGTCAACGTAGACTGGGAAACACTGGGGTACCTGACATCGGGCGGTCCGAGGAGCTAGGTACCTAAAAGGTCCGTGCTTATGACCTCACCCCACGGTAAAAGAGGAGGTCACCTAGAAGAGCTGGGTCCCTAGTTTGGATGTTGAGAACTCAGAGTACGAAACCATCCTCCTAAGAGAAGGTGGACGTTAATAAGAGACGGTGGACACTCGTTCTCTTCCGGGAGTCGGACACCATATGTCTACGTCATCCCTTAGGGGTGGTTCTCGGTGCCAAAATCTTGAGCGTCGTTTTATATGAGTTCACATTATACATCTTGGTGGTCGAAAACATTCTTCTTTACTCGAACCCAACGCTCGTAGAGATTTGACCACATCCTTGGTTGTAGAATGACATCGTACATTTGGATTTCAGGAGCATCGTAGGGTACCCACGGTAAGTGACCACAGACTCTTACTGACACCGTGGTACCTTCACCACCTACAACGTCGTCCCAATTAAAATATATTTCTTTATGTCTTGACAGCACACAGGATGAAAATTTACAACACTTTATTTTATATTAACGAAATGTTATCTATATCTGTTGATTTTATTTATTATACACTATGAAAATCTACTTAATCAAAAGGAAATGTCACATACAAAGTTACAAAGTTGAGTTGGAGTTTAGAATCGGCGAATTTAATTGATTAAAACAAAAATATTCGTTGTAACGGTATTTGTAAGAACCTGTCACAAAAACGAGTGTAGGTTATAATAAAGAAACACTAGTTGAGAATTTTGACCTTAACGACTCAAAATGTCTTTTATGTACAGTACTCCCGAAACTATGTATGAGAGATAGACGAGAGGACTTTAAAACTAGATTAAATTTATGGGATAGTCGGGTGCAAGGATGTATGAGTAGTCATTCCTAAAAAAAAAAGAAATCAGTAACGTTCAAAGTACATGTGTTACCGAAATTATCAAGAGTTCACAGTTATAAGTACCGAAAGAAACTAAAAATATTCTACTGGTAAAATTTGAGAGTTCCATCTATTCAAATTTCTCCAGTGTAAACGTCTCTAGGTCGCGAAAGACATCTAAGAAATAAAGGTGGGGGACGGTTGAAACTTACAGAATAGACCGTAAGGAGTCCTTCTTGTCTGTTCAGCCCACTTTTATTATTTATGTTGATCCAATCTATCGGAGGGAGAGAAAGGTTTAGTTTCGACAGAGAGGAACGTACTATAGGAGTTTTATTTTCCGTTGTTTTCTGTTGTAGTCCCCGTAACTAGAACCTCACACCTATCAAGTCTTGACGGATCTTTTCGTGTGTAGTTTGGGAGAGTGGGAGGTTCCTGTCTGAACTGGAAATGTTATTAACGATAGTAAGAAGAACTCCAGTCGTAGAGAGAGAGAAAAAAAAAAAAAAAAGTTATTGACACTGTTACGTTACCTTTGTGAAAAATTTTTTAAGTAAACAAGTAAATAAATAAATTGGTTCTATAAATATGACTCAAGAATAAAACACAATCTGAGATCTGGGTCAAGAAGTAAAAGTAAATTTGAAATGAAATTTTTTCAGTTTAGTTCGAACTATTACATTATAATTATTGGTGTGACAAAGTATCCCCGACGATATATTTCATGGTGTTGGACTCTACGAATTTGTCGTGTGTGAGTAACAGAGTGGCAAGACCTTCAATCTTTGGGTTCCAATTCCGACCTAAACGAGGAAGACTCCCGATACTCCCTTTTTGGACTCGGTCTGAAGGGGGATCGACGACTCTCGACCGACCCTTAGAGACCACAAGGAACCGAACGTCTGCGTAGGGGGACTATGGACGGAAGTAGAAGTTTCCTACAAGGGGGACTCGAAAACGCACACAGGTTTACAGTCCCTGTGGTCAGCATCACCTAAACCCCTGGTAAGATGAAGTAATACTGAAGTAAAAGTGACCGATAAAATGTTACTGGGAGCAACAAGTCAACGATTCAACGTAGGCTGAGAAACACTGGGGTTCCTAATGTCGTGTCGTACGGAGGGACAGGGAATGGTAGAGGCTCAGGTGGTTTCAAGTACAGGTAACTGAGACACTACGGTAGGTTAGTAGAGAAGGAAACGACGGGGGAAGAGGATACCGGAAGTTAGAAGGGGTCCTAGTCTCAGAAAGGGTCACTCAGTCGAGAAACGTAGTGCACCGACTTCAGAACCTCGAAGTCGAAGTCATAGTCTGGAAGGTTAATTGTTAAATCACACTTTGATGGATGAAACTTTATTTCGACGTAAGACTTCAAGACCCCTAATCTAGGAGTCATATACTGAGAACCCTTATGTGTTAAGTTGGGGTTTGTCATAGGGTAAATGTTCGTACTTTCAACTTAGTTTTATATACCACACACACTCCGTATGTTTAACGTATAATCGACATATATCCGGTAACAAAACCAGGTACTCTGTTGGTTATATACTTCAGTAGTGTAAAAGGTTGTGTGACTATCTCGGACGTTAAGGTAATAGTGTCTGTGGACTGTCTAAACACGTACTGTGACTTTTACGTCCATTCACGATTTTACTGTCACAACCTTCGGTTTATCTCTACAAGCCATAATTAAGACCTTCCACAATACTTTCTAAATACTCGTTCATTCACTTTATTAGCTTATACACATTGACTACCAATTCATAACTTATTTCAGATATAAAGGGTCTTTTTTTTTTTTTTGTTTTTTGTTTGGAAAATATCAGTCACGGAATAGAGAGATCATAAGTAATAATACAAAATCGAATTTAATCCCATATTAAAGGAATCACTGAAGGGACTATCGAGTCAACCATTTTCTTAGACAGACGTCACGTCCTCTGACGTTAAGCTGAGGATCCAGTCCTTCTAGGTGACCTCTTCCTTATTCGATGGGTGAGGTCATAAGAACCCGAAGGGAACACCGAGTCGACCATTTCTTAGACGGACGTTACGCTCTCTGGACCCAAATTAGGGACCCAACCCTTCTAAGGGACCTCTTCTCTTTCCGATGGGTGAGTCGTAAGACCGGACCTCTTAAGGTACTGATATGTCAGGTACCCTAGTGTTTCTCAGTCTGTACTGACTTGTTGAAAGTGAAAGGAACAACTGTACACAGTGTTGATTCCAATCACCATTTCGGTTCCTATCTTAGATTCTGAAGACTTGAAATTCTGCAAATATAAAAAGGATATGAATAACGACGACAGACTAATAGACTGTGGTTATTCCACAAGCTGTTAAGTCAGAAAAAGACTATAATGGTCTCAATCGTAGTCTGAGATGTGTAAATTCCCGAATCGGGGTGTATGAAGTACACGGTTATCGTTCAAGACCCTGGGGTCCGATGGGTATGAAGACAGAATGAACCGATGTTTCGAGTGCAAGAGTGTTGGGAGTGAACCCAATTTATTACCGATTTTTACTGAGTGTTTCGAGTTCTTTTGTGAAACCAATACAAGTAACCAGATAAAGTCTCTTCCGTTACCGTGGGGTGAGGTCATGAGAACGGACCTTTTAGGTACCTGTCTCCTCGGATCATCCGACGTCAGGTACCCCAACGATTCTCAGCCTGTGCTGACTCGCTGAAGTGAAAGTGAAAAGAGAAAGTACGTAACCTTTTCCTTTACCGCTGGGTGAGGTCACAAGAACGGACCTCTTAGGGTCCCTACCCCCTCGGCCCACCCGACGGCAGATACCCCAGTGTGTCTCAGCCTGTGCTGACTTCGTTGAATCGTCGTTAACCAGATAATATTTCCTTCGTTGAGTCCTGGTCGATTGACCTCCACTACGTGTCCTGTTCCTTACCCACCTCCCCCTGTCTACTCGTCTGCCAGGTACCTCGACACACTACAGGAAACACGTGTGTGAAGGGAGGGTCGGGGATTACCTGGGTGGTTGGACCTTCGAGAGACCTGAAATAACGAGTACTCAAAAATACTGAATTAGAGGTCGAGAAAGGTTAGGGACCTCCAGACTCGCCCCTTTCTCCGACTCTCAAGAGTGAGATATTAGACCACGAACCAGAGACTACTGTTCGGTTGTAGGACTTCGAGAGACCCCCGGAACGGGACTCTGTAGAGTAATCGAGACTAAATTGATACAAGGTTTCCGTGACTAATACTTATTGTTTTCTGAGAGGATTGTGAGTCCTTCAAGGTTCCTAAAATTCTAGAGACATGATCCGTTGTATCTTTGTCTAGAAATAATATACTGTCGTCGGGATCTCACTATTTTATAGAAAATTTCCCCGAAAATAGAAAATTTCCCCGAAGGGTCCACCGTGATCGCTATTTCTTAGGTGGACGTTACATCCTCTACGTTCTTTACCACCGAACTAGGGACCCAGTCCTTTTAGGGGACCTCCTCCCGTACCGTTGGGTGAGGTCATAAGAACGGACCTCTTAGGGGTACCTGTCTCTCGGCACCTGATGTCAGGTACCCCAGTGTTTCTCAACCTGTCCTGGCTTCGTCGACTCGTGTGTACTTAAATAATAGAAAATTTAGTTTTCGTAAAGATGGAGTGTCAATAAGAGAACCCGTAAAAGTTTACTTCTCTTTTTATCTGATACTCAATAATAAGTTTTCTACGAAACTTTTTAATAACGAATAATTTATCGATAAGTTTAAATACACGGTCCATTACATGTTTCACAACCCTTATTGTTCGTTGTACAAGACTATTACCGTCAAGTATTAAGGTCCAACAAACTAAAGGGTCTATGAAAAAGGACTCAGAAGACAGAGTCCGGTTTGTTTTGTTTCGTTGTTATTTTTATTCTTTTATTTGTTCGTTAAAATTTAAACAGGTCGTGTAATTCCATGTAAAGTATTGGAAATAGGGGAACCTTGAAGATGGGACTGACTAGAGTATCTGGAATAGAGAAACCCAAATATCTCGGATAAACGGAATCAACTGAACCACCTTACAGCTGAACATATGAATCGCCAGAGTTATAAAAAAAAAAAAATTCATTTATTTCTGTTTGTTCTGTTTTTGGAGAAAAACAAAAGGTTCTATAGCTACTGAGGGTACCTGGAGGAGACGGACCAAGCGGACGGAAGGACTTGGAAGGTCGCCAACAGAAGGAGGAGGGGGTGGAGGCTTTAGGTCCGTCCGAGAGCGGAGACGGAACGACACCTGTCGACATCAGCACAGTGTCGTCATTACTTCTCACTTGCTTCAGGACGACACCATAAATACTGATCTTAGTTATCTTGGTAGGAGCAAGTTTACCAGACATCGGGTACTAGTTTCCGTCGGGTCTCCTTGTTTGATTGTTATCGAGGTACCCTGTTCATCCACGGCATTGATTGACCTGGCGTTCCGAAGAACCGCACTTGGTGTAGTCAAGACTACCCAATGATGGATCCGAGGTCATTCCGTGTATTACTGTCACTCTACAGTCTCGTGAAGGACTACTATCATTCGAACTAGAAGTCCCGGTCCATCTTATATGAGTCTCTCCTACTTGATCTAGAATTTCCTTGGGGTTTGGTACAGTGTATACCTTACGAATCGAAGATCCTTTCCGCACCAGAGATGTAACAGTCCTCCCGCCATGTCCATCGTCCATCTTCACTCTGTTACTCTGGGTACCGAAGGACGACGAGTCTCCACGGGTCTCTCCTAGGACCCACGTAACAACCCATTACTCAAGGGACAAGACCTGTCTAAGTCACTCTTTGACCCTCTTGAAAACTTTACTTACAATAACTCCTCTAGGTTTTATTCTACCCGAAAACAGGATATATTTGAACGTAGAGAGAGACTAAGAACTCTAAGACGTAAAGGTTATAGGGGAGTAGATGGAGGTTAGGGTCGAGATACACGTGTGTTTTTTACCATTTTATTTATTTATATTTATCTGAATTTGTTTTGTTTTTCGGTGGACCTCTTGTTATACAAAGACTTAACGTACACCGTAATTATCCGAGTGGGAAAACTGGGACGACAGAGGGAGACCAGAGTGATTCGGGACACAGAGGTCCTGTCACCCAGGGTTTCTTACGACTTACACCGAACGAACCTTGTACGGTGAGTGGTCCGTAGTGACTACGTCGACTTTATCCTCTGAAGACGAAGGAACGAGGTAGTTAGTGGTCGAAGAGATAATACCTTTTTCATATGATCTCTTTACTTTCACCTTTGTGTTCCACTTTGGTCTCCCCTCTTCTTTAACAGATTGTAGACTGACTACCGAACATTGTAAGGTCACAGAGACCCTCCGGTCCTTTTTCGACCGTTTCTTCTGAGAAAGAACCCTTACTGTCTTCGTTCGACTTAAGTCCTTTCGTCTAATGACAAACTCTCTGCTACTATTAGTGTGTTTAGTGAGAACTCCCCCCTTTCTTTTTCAGGTGTGATATTTTAAGAGGGTAGTCACCCGTAGGTAGACCCTATTAAAGTCCAAAAGACATTGTGTGTGTGTGTGTGTGTGTGTGTGTGTGTGTGTGTGTGTGTTTGGGATATCTATTATCTACGGTTCGGGTCGTAAAGGTATACTGATCACGAGACTTTATACAGACCGATAAGGGTGTCCAGGACCATGGTGAGACACGGAGTTAGTCTCCGTTACATGACTGGAGGGATCAGATACAACAAAGTTAATGTGAAGACCGATGGAGGTCTTTCGTACCCTGTCCGATCATAAAGTGGGGGAGAAGTGAAGGTCAGAAACAATAGTGTCTTAAAGAACTACTTGAATTTCAAGTGACCCTAAGTATTCACCGGTTCGCGATTGAGATGTAAGACATAGTCCCCACACCCCAAATGTCTCTACTTGACCTGTTTTGCAAAAGGAAGGTCTTCCGGTTACGTCAGGTTCTTTTTCTACCTCTGTGTCTTATAAGATTATGTTCCAGCATGTACGATTCGGACCCGACCCACTATGCCTTCACACCCCTTCTAGCGACTATGGTCAGACCTCGAACTTTTTTCTTAAAGACGACTTTAAGAACCCATACTTACTTTTACCAATCCTACTTTACCAACCCGTATGCCTTGAGTGCCTATCAGAACAAGTACCTTTGACTACAATAATGATGGTGATGCACAGTAGACTATAGTTGAAAGGTATAGTTGGAGAAGAGATTACAATCATATCTAATACACATGAACAAAGACACAGACAAAAGAACTGTCTAAACTGTCTATTTCTTTGATTTTTAGTCATTGAAAGTTACTGAACGGGTATTGTGACCCCGGTCTTGAACTCAGATCTCGTGGCCTATTATTTAAATCCTCAGATATAGTTTCGGTAGATACCCGATACGTGAAGGAGGGGGGGGGGGGTAAAAGAAAAGTCTTTACTAACCAGACGTTAGACTTCCGGTCGGAACACTCGTTGTTTTTCCTTCGTTGAGAACATCTTTACAGTATCCTTTACACACCTCCCGGTTGCTTACTGGGAGGTCAGTCGAGAAAACGCAGAAGTAAACACCTTACTTTTAAGAGAGAGACCGGATGAAGAGTGGTACCCGGTCGGTACCGCTGGAGGTCAGGGAGTCTCGACGAACTACGGGAGGTAAGTCGTGCCAGTGCAATCAGCAGGAGACGCAAAGACAGAAGAGGACACCTCTCTTAACCGGTGTCAGAGTGTCGGGGTCAGGGAAGGTCAGTCGGTGATAAAATAAGAGATAAAGAAGGTGATCGACCCTGGTGTGAGTGGTAAAAGGGTGACATAGGGACCACCCATAAGGACACGATCCAGCCTGTGACGTCCATACCAATCTATTGACTGAAGATCAAAGAATTAGACAGGACTCTTCTCTAAGAACATATGAGATCCCATTTTGACATCGTGTTTACGTCGTAAATGTAAGCATTAAGTAGGTTATAATCACATAAAATAGACCCACCCGGGAGCTATGTAGTCCTAAATTTTAGAGAAGTGAGAAACGGACCTTGAGTGTCCGATAAAGGAGGCCGGGAATGGGACTGACCAGGAAAGATAGTGAAGACGAAAATAAGAGACTCGTGAGGGAAAAAATAAGGAGAAGACTAGGACTCTACATGGTAAAGGTAATTTAAGACGGTTACTGTTTGTCAATAAGATCCTGAAAGTCTCCCATTGTTCATAAAACCTATCTCCATCGTTTACACGCGTCTATTGTTTTTGGTCCAAAAAGAGAGTCTGGTATGGAGACTTGCTGCGACAGAATATTTTCCCCGACCGAGTCTTTTCTGGTTGAACCGGGTTGAGAAGAAGAGGTAGACGGGGCGACATTTCAGGTCATTCGTTGTGAATGACTTGGGGACGACGACGAATCCGCGAGTCAGTATAGGCTGAGACACTGGAGTACCCGGTATCGGGTGGTCCGAAGAAACAGACACCTCTAAGAGGTCCGTTCTTATGACCTTACCCATCGGTATGATGGAAGAAGGTCCCCCTAGAAGGGCTGGGTCCCTCACTTAGGTCCAGAAGGTGTGACGACCGTCTAAGTAATGATAGACTCGGTGGTCCCTTCAGGAATAACTTAGGAATTCGGTACGATCTTTGGTACGGGACCTCATGTACTACTTGTTCTTCTACGGTAGGACAGGAAACTCACTGAACCTTAGAAGACCTCCTTTGTCGGTCCGTGTGTCTTAAAGTAACAGGTGACACGACCGTTCCTTTATGACCTCACCCCTTTCGGACCTCAGTCTCTAAGGTCATGTTTCCGAGACGTCTACCATTCTACACCCTACCAGACTTGTTTACATTATACATACCTTTTCCCTCTGACTCAGGGTATCGTTGACGACTCTACCCGGTGACTCCTATTCCCCCTACATGTGTACTCAAGAACCTACCGTCGAGTCCACCGAGACACTTACCTCTATAGAGGTCAGTCCCGACCTTTGAACTCTCCTCATCCAACCCTACTGACACTACTTCGGTCCGAATCTTGAGAAACGTAACTTCCGAGAACTTTAAATTCACCTCGACTGGTCGCCCATCAAACTTCATTGTCGTAACTTGAGATCCTTCGGATCACGGACCCTACTCACTTGTAAGTATTTTCTCCAACTTCTACCTTATTGACTGGTACAATTTCATGTCACAGGGACGAAAACTTTTGTGCTCGAAGTAGAAGACATTGTTTATATGCCATACGAGGGGGTACTTATGTCCCTTATTTACGTGACGAAGGACCCGCATAAATACTAGGTGGAGAAATAGATCTGAGAGGTCCCATACGCATACATTACCTTTATTTATCTATTAAAGAGGATAGTAATTTTACCTAGTCTTCCTCGGACTATTTTATAATATTTTATCTTACTCCGTCTTAATGTCTCCACTCTCCCGGTAATGTAATAAAGTAGGTTAAGACCTGAAAGACCGTTTGGGAGGTTTTGGACCGAGTCAGTAGTGGAGACAAAACTCCAGAATAGAAGGGACCGAAAGGAAGGGAAGTTAAGAGGGGTTGGGTGTGGGGGAGGACTCTCTTTATTTGTATAAAAGAAGATACACTAAAGACATGAACTGTACCTGAGTCTTGGTCTTTCTAGGACCCGAAGGTACAACATCAACATGTTGGTACCGTTTGGTGAACTCTAGAGTCTTGTTATTATAAAACATTATTACATTACATATACTATCACGTAACAACACATAATCGAACGAGTCAGCACAGACTGAGAAACGCTGGGGTACTCGATGTATTGGACGGTCGGAGAAGACCTTACCTTAAAAAGTCCGTTCTTACGACCTCACCCAACGGTAAGGGAAGAGGTCCCTTGGAAGGGTTGGGTCCCTAGTTTGGACCCAGAAGGAGTAACGTCCGCTTAAGAAATGGTAGCTTGGTAGTCTCTTTGGGTTGGTCACATACACTACGGACGATTCTTAGTTTATTTACGTCAATCTTACCTATGTAAATTAAATTACCTCTATAATATTCTTTGTTTCTGTTACGTCTTTCGTCCCTGAGGTCCTGTTGGTGTCTCATAGTGTCTAGACAGATGACACCATAGGTAGAGCTAGAGAATCTTCACAAAACGAGAGGCGAAGACAAAGTGAGACTTCATACTTGTGGAGTACCCGTTAGGACAAATAAGTAGAGACACGAGTATCACGGACCAAGAAACATCTACAAGTCACTTATAATCGACTTGACCCGGTCACTCCTTCTCGGTCTTCGGGAACCAGACCGACAGAAATACGGAACGTCCAAGTGTCTCGACTCACTCTCTCCTATTTGGTCTAATCTGCCCGTCTTCCTCTCTCTCTCTCTTCCTCTCTCTCTCTCTTCCTCTCTCTTTCCTTCCCTCTTCCGTGGTTACTATCTTGGGTAATTTTTACTCGGACAAGGTCCCGTAAGAGGAGGTGGTTCGTCCTTGAGACCGAGCGTGTAGGACAGGGAGGGGGAGGGGTCGGTAGTCTGTTTCAAACGAATAAGGTGTCACAGGTGTACGGTGATAAATTACTAGGGAGAGTGACCGGAGAGAAGGAGCTTGCGAGGGACGAGACCGGCGGAAGAGAAAACTCGAGGACCAGTGTGAAATACAGAGTATTAATGTCGAGTCCAACTGAAGAGCCAAGGGTCTTACGACTCCAATGAGAAAATTAACGTCACTTGAGAAAATTCAGGGACGAATGAAAATTAATACTTACGGACGTCGACCGAACGGTCCCACATTGAAAGACGACGCCTTCTTTTGTTCGGGTTCTTCGTCTCTTCATTATCCTTAGGGTAAAAATACGTTTAACGGAGTTATTGTTTCTTTACTCCCTTTTCTCTGAGTAAGGACGTAAGGACTCTCCACTGTGACCGGAAACTTTTACAGGTCGAAGTGTCAATCTTCTCTAAATCTATTTTGATCGAGTAATATGGTATCAAAGTCCGAAATATTTGTATAGTCGATGAGTTGAGGGAACAGACAAATACCGAGTAAAGACTATAAAACTGACCGTCCTACCCGGAATTCGTTGTGTAAATAAATTTTTTTTGTTGTTGTTGTTTTTCTGGACGGAAGTCCTTTGGTTTAAGGAATTGGATTCTGTTATAGGAAAGACATTTTTCGTGGTCATCGAAGATGGGTCCATGTTTCTCTTAGAAGAGAAGGGTGTACAGGGACACCAACGACGCCCGTCTATTATGAAGGAAATAAAGGATACACGAACCATGTCACAGTTTGTGGTGTTTACGTTAAAAATTTAATAATAATAAATTAACTATTAACGAAAGTTCCTCGTTATAATTAATTTTATGATAATTCAATTTGAGAGAGGGTCCACCACGTCAACCATTTCTTAGGTGATCGGTTACGCCCTCTGCGTACTCTGTGTCCAAACTAGGGACCCAGTCCTTCTAGGGAACTTTCTCCTTTACCGTTGGACAAGGTCATTAGAACGGACCCTTTAGGGTACATGTCTCCTCGGAGCTCCCGATTTCAGGCATGTCAGGGTCTCTTAGTGTGTACTGACTCGATGACTCGTGTACAATTCAATTTGATAAAGTAATAAATAATAATATTTGGTTGAAAGTCAGTTGTTTTCAGATAGTTCATGGAATTCAAACGGGGACGGTTTAAGGGGTAATAACTCTGGACCTTGTCATGCTTTTCCGTTTTACTATCCTATGACTTTCTCCTTGAGGGGTCCAGTCATCCGCGGGTTATACGATGACCTCTAGTCACCTCTTTATTGAGGTCTTTCTTACTTCCCTACCTCGGTCTCGTTTTTGTTATGGGTCGACACCTACACTGACCACCATCTTTGTTCTAGGCTACGACATTTCTCGTTATAACGTGTCCTTGGACCTTACAGTCCAGGTACTTAGTTCCGTTTAACCTTCACCAGTTTGTTCACTACCGTTCTCACTTGCAGCTGTAAGATCCTTAGTCGCTTGATTTCACCTGACCTTACCCACTTAAATTGAGTCTACTGGTAATATAGATGATGATGCCCGTCCTTAGGGAGTCTTCTTTACCTCATCGGTAGTCCCAGATGTTTTCTCAGACTTTACGTCATGAACCTACGTTAGAGTTTTTGCTGTCTTACTAGAGACAAGCAGGGGTTCCGTTTGGTAAGTTATAGTGTCAATAGGTTCAGATACGGGGTTGGTCATTGCGACTTCTTTGACTTCAACTTGTCAAGATACTTCTGGATGTTCTGGAAAATCTTGATTGTGGGTTTTTTGTACAGGAAAAGTAATATCTCCTGACCTTACGTTTTCATCCTTCAGTTCTTTGTGTACCTCATTGTCCGTTTAAACCGGAACCTTACACCTTACTTCTTCCCGTTTCCGATTATCTCAAAACGGTTCTTTTACGTGACCAGTATCGTTTGTGGGAGAAGGTTGTTGTGTTCTCTTCTGAGAGGTGTACCTGTAGTGGTCGACCAGTTGTGGCTTTAGTCTAACTAAGATAAGAAACGTCGGTTTCTACCTCTTGGAGATATGTCAGTTGTTTTTGTTCTGGTCCTCGACTGACACCGAGTCTAGTACTTGAGGAATAATGGTTTAAGTCTGAGTTTAACTTCTTTCATCCCTTTTGACGATCTGGTAAGTCCATACTGGATTTAGTTTAGGGAATACTAATATGTCACCTTCACTCTTTATCTAAATTCCCGGATCTAGACTATCTGTCTCACGGACTACTTGATACCTTACTCCAAGCACTGTAACATGTCCTCTGTCCCTAGTTCTGGTAGGAGTACCTTTTCTTTATGTTTTTTCGTTTTACCGACAGGTAAAACAGGACGGAGGGGTCGGGAATGTTTATCGACACTTTTCTTCTCTCCGCTTTTCGTTTCCTCTTTTCCTTTCTATATTTGTAGACTTACGTCTCAAGGTTTCTTATCGTTCTTCTCTATTCTTTCGGAAGAAGTCACTAGTTACGTTTCTTTATCTCCTTTTCTTGTCCTACCCTTTCTGATCTCTAGAGAAGTTGTTTTAATCTCTATGGTTCCCTTGTAAAGTACGTTTTTACCCGAGCGATTTCCTGTCTTTACCAGGCCTGGATTGTCTTCGTCTTCTATAATTCTTCTCCACCGTTCTTATGTACCTTCTTGACATGTTTTTTCTAGAAGTGCTGGGTCTATTAGTACCACACTAGTGATTAGATCTCGGTCTGTAGGACCTTACACTTCAGTTCACCCGGAATCTTTCGTAGTGATACTAGTTTCGATAACCTGCACTACCTTAAGGTCAACTCGACAAAGTTTAGGACTTTCTACTACGACAGTTTGACGACGTGAGTTATACGGTCGTTTAAACCTTTTGAGTCGTCACCGGTGTCCTGACGTTTTCCAGTCAAAAGTAAGGTTAGGGATTCTTTCCGTTACGGTTTCTTACGAGTTTGATGGTGTGTTAACGTGAGTAGAGTGTACGATCATTTCATTACGAGTTTAAGAGGTTCGGTCTGAAGTCGTTATACACTTGGCACTTGAGGGACTACAAGTTCGACCAAAAACTTTTCCGTCTCCTTGGTCTGTAGTTTAACGGTTGTAGACGACCTAGTACCTTTTTCGTTCTCTCAAGTCTTTTTGTAGATAAAGAAGAAATAATTGATACGGTTTCGGAAACTGACACACCTAGGGTTATTTGACACCTTTTAAGACTTTCTCTACCCTTATGGTCTGGTGGATTGGACGGAGTACTCTTTAGACATACGTCCAGTCCTTCGTTGTCAATCTTGACCTGTACCTGGTTGTCTGACCAAGGTTTATCCTTTTCCTTATACAGTTCCGACATATAACAGTGGGACGAATAAATTGAAGATACGTCTCACGTAGTACTCTTTGCAACCTGATCTTCTTTGTGTTCGACCTTAGTTCTAACGGTCCTCTTTATAGTTATTGGAGTCCATACGTCTACTATGGTGGGAATACCGTCTTTCACTTCTCCTTGAGTTTTCGGAGAACTACTTTCACTTTCTCCTCTCACTTTTTCAACCGAATTTCGAGTTGTAAGTCTTTTGCTTCTAGTACCGTAGGCCAGGGTAATGAAATACCCTTTATCTACCCCTTTGTCACCTTTGCAACAGTCTGAAATAAAAAACCCCGAGGTTTTAGTGACTTCTACCACTGACTTCGGTACCTTAATTTTCTGTGAATGAGGAATCTTCTTTTCAATACTGGTTGGATCTATCATATAAGTTTTCGTCTCTGTAATGAAACGGCTGATTCCAGGCAGATCAATTCCGATACCAAAAAGGACACCAGTACATACCTACACTCTGAACCTGACACTTCTTCCGTCTCACGGTTTCTTAACTACGAAAACTTGACACCACAACCTCTTCTGAGAACTCTCAGGGAACCTGACGTTCCTCTAGGTTGGTCAGGTAAGACTTCCTCTAGTCGGGACCCTAAAGAAACCTTCCTTACTACGATTTCGACTTTGAGGTCACAAAACCGGTGGAGTACCCTTTTCAACTGAGTAACCTTTTCTGAGACTACGATCCTCCCTAACCCCCGTCCTCCTCTTCCCCTGCTGGCTCCTACTCTGTGGACCTACCGTAGTGACTGAGCTACCTACACTCAGACTCACTTGAGACCCTCAACCACTACCTGTCCCTCCGGACCGCACGACTCTAAGTACCCCAGCGCCTTTCAGCCTGTGCTGACTCGCTGACTTGACTTGACTTGACTCTGGACCTTCGAGTCCCGACACCGTTCTACTCATTTCGATAGAAACGTCAATGACACCTGATACACTGGAGACGACGGATGACGGTGGGAGACGACGACACTCCGGAGGACTCCCCCCACTCCACCCACCCCTTTTCCTCATTAGGGTAGGACTGGATTATGGACGGACATAGTGTCTCATATGATTCACTAACTAAGTATCAGAAAGTGACTTTAGACTTTACTACCATAAAAAGTCTCTTCTTTTGACTCCGAGTTTCTTAAGTTCACTGAACTTTTCGGTCACAAATACAAACCCAAGGGGTCTCGTCTACGACTCTGTTCCTCGACTAATGTCCACCTTGTAAAATGTCTTTTGAAGACGTCTTTACCTCTTCGTTCTGTTCTCTCTCTCCGTAACTACTTTTTGTGAAATACTTCGGTCGACAGTGGTTCCAGGTGACCCTGAGTGACCTCGAGGTAGGTCACCACTTTGAGACCAAAGTGACACAACAGGGTGGACTCCCTATACTTTTAACCTCATAGAAGTATTTGGACAGTTGGTGACGAATTCACAACGAGGGTCTCTGTAGTAAAGGACGGGGAAGATCAGACGGTTATTGGACCCTTCTCACAAGGAAAAAGATGAAATCTCTTTTAACACAAAGTTTCTTTACGTGTATATCCGTAAATCTCAGTCACCCATGGGTGTCTTCGTCACTCCGTATTTTTTATCTTTCTTTCGTCCCCCGTAGTCCCAGACGATGTCGGCGGATGGGTTGAGTATTCCTGGTCTTTTCCTTCAGTTTCGGTCCTCCTAGACCGAGGTTTCGCCACTAAGAGGATAGTTCATGTTATAGTATACGGACGTCTCTCCGGTTCTTATTTGGATTAGTCTTCCTACAGACAGTCAGACATAGGTCCTAGATATGCCACGTATACGTTATTTCATGATTTTGACTGTTCACAAGTCGTGTGTGAGACTCCAGTATTGGACCACTTCTACCCGGACAAAGGAGGGAAGGTTGGTAGTGAGTGACGTCCTCTCTTGTTTAGTAAAGTTGCAGGACGGGTTGTGTAGTGGGACGAGGTTGGAAACCAGGATGGGATCGGAGACACCTCAATCGTGTGAACAAAACCGACCTTCCCTCCTCTTGGAGTCACTGATGACTCCGAGGATCGAAGGATTCTTTCGTCATACAAGTCTTCTTCTGAAGAGAGTAGGGGACCCGATAGTGTCGAGGTTCTCGACGACCTCCCTTCTAAAAGGGGTGTGAAAGGTTCAATTTATTAATAGGAGGAGGAGGAACTATGACAATCCTGGGAACCGTCGTAGATAGACGGGAGGAAGGAAGAAACGCAGACGATAGTGGTCTCGTCGGGTTGAGATGGGGTTCAAGATGTTAGTGAATTCCAAGGGTAACACGTAAGTCTCTGGGTATAAGTCGGTCGTCGTGTGAAGGGACTAACAAATGTGATGAAAGAGTCTCAAGAGCAAGGTAAATAGAGAACCAAATGGATGATCGTGACGAAAGGGGACCCGAAGGGACCACCACGTCTACCATTTAGCAGACGGACATTACGCCCTCTGGACCCAAGCTAGGGACCCAACCCTCCTAGGAGACCTCTTCCTTTACCATCGGATGAGGTCATGAGAACTTTTAAGGTACCTACCTCCTCGGACCACCCGATGTGATGTACCCCAACGTTTCTCAGTCTGTGCTGACTCGTTGAAGTAACCAAGTGACGAAAGGGGTCTCGGTAGAAATCACACCGATATAAACGTAAATAAGGGTTCCAGTTCTTGACCCAGAACCGACAGGAAGAAAGTGAAGTAAGAAGGTTTGTAGAAGGAAAAGGGGGAGGAAGTCTTTGGACTGAGGAAACTTTGCCTTTCCTAAACTAATACAGTGGACGGGAGGAAGGATGACGACAGTCGATGGACGAAGGGGTAGTCAGGAAACGTAAGTGACTACTATGTCGTGGAAGAAACAACGATAAGAACTAGAGACAAGGGTAGAGGTAAGATCACAGGGAGGAGAAGGATACAAAATGTCCTCAATTCACCCACCCGAGAGCTCTGGCGTCTGGAAACCGAAATACAGGGTCACAGCGATTGAATTGTCGACACACTGGAACCCTTTCAATGGATTAGAAAGTTACAGAACTTAGACAGTAGGCTTTTCACTCGCATTGTTAGCATGGTATAGAGAATCTACAGAATACTATTAATTTACATATTTATGTACGGTGTAAACTTGACACGGACTATCTCATTCACGAGTCAATTACATCCGTTATAATACTACTACTATAACTGACGATAACTGAGATACCATCATCGTTATAATTTTAGTAAAGGAACTGATGATTCGTAGTAGAGTCTTTTACCTCATCGGGAGGAACGTAAAAGTTTGGAAAGGGTCGAGAATTGAGACAAACTGGATGCTCATAATTATCCTCAGAGGACCGAGACTTCCTAAGATAAGAAGAGACACGTGTGAGAGAGGAAACCACTAGAGTATATTCGGATACTTAAATTTATTAGAAATACACTGACATCGAAGATTTACTTAAGAGAGGACTCCTGACCATGTGACCTACGAACGAACTATCACGGTAAACTTACAGATTTTACGTAGAGTCTGAACTGTCTTAGTGATTGTTGAGGACGTACTCAAGGGTCATTGAAGGTTTAGGAATCATTTACCGTGTTGGGAAGTGGATCGACTAATGTACATGGGCTTAGCAAGAACTACAGTGTGAAGAAGAAAGAAAGGCACCATAACTAGCTTACACACACAGAGTTTTAAGTGACTGCAGGATTACGAGTCACATTACCATAAACCTTCGCCCTGGAAACTAGAGACTCTATAAATCTCAATCTACTTCAGTGTCCCGTCACCACCACTACCACCCCCACGAAGGGTCCAACATTCTTGCACGAACAGTTACGTCCTCTATGTTCTCTGGATTCAAACTAGAGACCAGACCTTCTAGGGAGCCTCCTCTCATACCTCTAGGAGAGGTCATAAGAAAGGACCTCTTAGGGTACCTGTCTCCTCGGACCTCCTAATATCAGGTATCCCAGTGTCTCTCAGTCTGTACTAACTTCGTTGAATCATACATACGTACTCCAGTACTCCTATTTCGGAAACACTACTTTAATTACAAGGGTATTTCTCTCCTTCTCCTCTGTCCAAAAGAAAGAGAAAAAGAGAGAGAGACGGTACACTCCTATGTCTTTCATCCACCGATAACCGTTTAGTCCTTCTCTCAAGAGTTGTCTTTGTCTTAGATGACCGTGGACCTAGAACCTAAAGGGTTGGAGACCCTAACACTCCTTATATGTAACAAATAAATAACAACAACAAATTAACACCAAATAAACAGCAATTTTACAACAACAAATTCGGTGGGTTGGATACATTAAAACGTCGTGATCGGACTCAGTCGATTCTATGATGTGAAAGTTAATTAAATAAAGGAGTCAGTTATAAATAACTTTTGGATCATCCGTGATTCCTATCTCTATAATTGTTTTGTATTTGTAAGCATGGGAGTACCCGAATGGATGAACGTATAACTGGGGTAGAACTTATACAAGTGACAAGAGGTAGACGTAAAGTTGAGACTTGGTTGTAGGAGAAAGGAACCCTGTTGGTGTGACCGGAATAAGAAGGGGACTAAGGTATGAACGGGTAAATAGTAGGTAAGTGACGTATCGTTATCTTACTGGAACACGTTTGAGACGCATAAAAGGTGTTTGTGAAGGGTAAAAAACATTATTTTAACTCATCGGAATGGACCGGGTAGAGAGATTGTAGAGGTCGTTGAGATGGAACGATTGACCTGAGGTCACGCAACCGGAAGTAAGGTAAGACGAAATCTTGACAACGTGATCCGATTTCCAGTGGAAGAGTTTCTCTGGAAGGGACCAGTAGATTATATTTCATCGGGGTTGGTGAAAGAGGTCTCTGTGGGATTATATAAAAGTAGCCACAGAGAGAGTTTTTCGAAAACATGGAAAGAGTCCCGGGATCACAAAATTTTGAAAATAAAGGAGTAAATATACTAATTACACGAGTATAAAAAAAGAGGGGTCTGAAAGTCAACCAATTCCGGTCCCAAATACAATCAAAAGTGACAACATAGAAAGTAACGTGGAATTCGTCATGAGACGTGTAACATCTCTGTTTTATCGTAAATATTTTTACTCCCCCCCCCCTTAATTTCTTTTCAACCGTCTATATTTTTATTTAATGAGACCTGATCCCCACTCTTTATGTAATAAACTCACGATTGTAACAGTAATCGAAGTTTCACACCGGGACCTCAAGTAACAAAAGGACCTTGAGTAAAAGAAAAGGATTTGATTGACTAGTCAATCAGATCTCTATCTCGGTGTATTACCGACATCGTACTTGTTACCTTGTTCTTTTCTGACAAAAACTTATGGCCGAAACACAGGATGAGTCACATTCAGAAACCCTTAGATGAATTGGAATGGGATAAATGAACCTCTTCTGAAAACTCTCAGGGAACCTGTCCTTCCTCTAGTTTGGTCAGTTAGGATTTCCTTTAGTCAGGACTTATAAGTAACTTTCCTGACTGCGACTTCGACTTCGCGGTTATGAAACCGGTGAACTACACTTCTTGACTGAGTAACCTTTTCTGGGACTACGACCCTTTCTAACTCCCGTCCTCCTCTTCCCCTACTGTCTCCTACTCTACCAACCTACCGTAGTGGCTGAGTTACCTGTACTCAAACCCATTTGAGGTCCTCAACCACTACCTGTCCTTCCGGACCGTACGACGTCAGGTACCCTAACGTTTCTCAACCTGTACTGACTCGGTCACTTGACTTGACTGACTAGGAGACTATCAGTCGTAAAAAAGTGACATATCGTAAAAATATGATATAAACAATAAAAGAGAATAAAAGATATTTTGACATAAAAGGAACTCCTACACTAGACTAATTAGATAAAACAGGGAGTAATATAGACCTGATACCGACACACCTGTTATATCGTAGTCCGATATAAACACCTTTCCTCTTTCCTTCCTCCCCTCCCTCCCTCCCTCCCTCCCTCCCTCCCTCCTTCTTCTGTCTACTTTTCTTCTTCTCTTTTTGTTGTCTTCCTTCCTGTCTTCCTACGTCTTGTTTTTCACACTTATGTAATCCGTGCACACGGATTTAGGTCACCCGAAATCGTTTATTATTGTTCTTGTTGTTATCCTGATTTATATTAACTATAGTGATCTGGTCGTTAATATTACGGGACGTAAACACTTATGAGTAGTGTGGGCTGAGGTAATATTCTCGAGAGGGGTATCATAGAGTTCGTTCATAACAGAATTAAAACATCTACTCCTTTGATTCCGTACTCTCGAAGTCGTTGCATAGACTCTAGAGTGTCAATCAGTATGTCGTCAGACTGAGACCTCAGGTCGGATCATGGTGATAAGAGATCCAAAAAAGTGGAAGTTAACAGACCGTTCAAGATTTTTTACTATGTAACAAAACTTGTAAGTGTTATTAAGAATTAAATGGTAATAGTGGGGTTGAAATGACTTAGTGTCTTACAACTCACTGAGAGGGTGTCCGGGTCTCGTCCAGTCGACACTTTCTTTCTAAGTAGAAGTCCTAAGAACTGGTGTCAAGATCGTCTAAGAGAGACGAACGGATATGTCCCTTCTTATACGAGTCACAGACCTGTTCCCCGTCGTTTCCACGACATTTTGATAGTCGGAAACGGGCTTAGTAGTTACTTTCGGTAAAGAAAGATACAGTATTGTAGTTGGTACCCCAGAACTTCCAAATAAATAGAACCATTGAAAAAGAATAAAACATTCTGAAATAAAAAAAAATTTCATCAAAATGAAAGTGTCGTTTTGACTCGTCTTCTATATCTAAAGAAGAAAACTACAACAAATCAACGATTCAACACAGACTGATAAAACACTGGGGTACCTGACATCGAGTGGTCCTAGACGACAGACACCCTAAAGGGTCTGACCTTATGACTTCACCCAACGGTAAAGGATGAGGTCCCCTAGAAGGGTTGTGTCCCTAACTTGGGTATGGAAGACGTGACCGTCTGACTAAGAAATGGTGACTCGAAGGACCCTTCTGGGTATCTAAAGGATATATGGGGGTAATAGTGGTAAGGAGTGGGTTCGTCTTGTAAACAATGTTAGACACTTGGATGTGACTTTGTAGTATTAGTGGGGGCTAAGTATCAAATACAATCCGAAGTGAGAGTCCTGACATGTGAGGTACTCACATCTGTTTAAATATTACTATACATAGGTGGAAATATCATAGTATGTCTCAGTAAAGAAACGAGATTTTTATGAGACACGAGACGGATAAGTAGGGCTGTGGATCGGTGTCGGAATCAATCAAAAAAATAAACGTGTAGAGTGGACAATCTTAAGGAACACAAGGAACACACCCAATCATCAGTGAGTCAACACAGACTGAGAAACGTTGGGGTTCCTGAGGAGACAGGTACCTTACAAGGTCCGTTCTTATGACCTCACCTATCGGTAAATGGAGAGGTCCCCTAGAAGGGTTGGGTCCTTATCTTGGGTCCAGAGGACGTAACGTCCGTCTAAGAAATGACAGACTCGGTGGTCCCTTACTTTCCACCGAACCGAGGAACCTCCCTATTTTTACACGGAAAAAGTAAAGACATGGGGCTAAATGTCATGTTCCGAACCGAGTCTTGTGGTGTCAATAACATCATTTAATTAGTCAACTCAAAGATTACTGACACGAAAGTATGACTAATCCTATGAGTACGTATAGCAGTACCTCTTCTATTATAGACACAACTTGAAACTTCCTCTTTCTGCTTCTCCTGAACTTTTCCTAAGAGTACTGAGTCACGAGGCTCAAAAGAAAAATTACAGAGGGCTTATTAAAGTGCGCCTGGAAATAAAGTAACCGTAATATCAGAGAGATAGGTGGATAACTAAATAATAGTATATATCGAAACATACGTTTAAGTCCTTTCCAAACAACCCGTTATTTAGATGTAAGGGTGGTGTAAAAGAGGGTTATATGTCGGTGCGATTTCTTTCAGAGTAAGATAACGTGTCCTAATCGTGTCCTCACTTACTCTTCGTGTACGGTCTACAGTCACGGTCTTTTCATCATTGACTAGTGACTTGTCACAATCAGTAGGTTCTCCACCCGTACGGGTCATAATGGTTACCCTCGACGATGTTCGGTTCGTTTCCTCCTTATGGTAGTTCTTGTTCGACTTTTGTCCTAAAACGTACTCACCGTTTCCTCTTCTTTGTTTCATTGCTCGCGTCGGTAAATCCTTCAGTAGGAGTTTCACTGGGTGACAGGTCTACCTGAATGACGTCGGACCCAGTCCAGGGAGCCCAGGACACGGTAAAACTTTTATGACTGATGCGAGAGGACACGACAGTGAAGTTCTGAAACGACGGGTTGACAGTTGTAAATGGCAACACGTCAGCGGTTCAAGAACAAAGTGTTCTACTTTTTACCTTAGATAAAACCCGGTGAGGATCCCAAGGTCTTTAACATAAATATGTCGACCACTCGTAGGTCAATTGTACACTTTTAGTTAGTCAGGAGTATGGAACAGTCACCACCCGGTACTCAATACTGCTCTTATGACTTCGTGTAACAGAGAGACCAAGGAATCATTTAGTCAAGGTGTGAAACTACCTGTATTTGAGAAACAGGGAACTCACACAGATATTTTATGTAAACAGTACTGTGTCACCTTCTTACCAAAACCTCGGTTTTATGAAACAAGTTTAAAATCTTAATGACAAAAAATCCACAGACAGGAACTAGGTTAATGAACTGGAGAGAATCTGAACTAAAGGAGTATACTTTTTACCCCTATTAATGTGTTATTTACTTTCCCAATTTAATTCGTTAAACACTACTCACAGATTATTATTAGAACCGGTAATCATTTTTGGAATATTGATACTTAACTATTATAAAAATGATAATGAAAGTTCGTCGTCGTTTAGTCTGACAGTATTCGCAGAGTTAGATAACGAATTTTAGCCTTAATTCGTGAGGAAAAAGAAAAGGAAAGAAGGAAAGAAAGGGGATAGAAGAAGAAGAAGAAGACGAGAGAGAGAGAGAGAGAGAGAGAGAGAGTCCGGTACAAATTTTCTTTTCTCACATGAAACAATACCGTAACATCGTAGTAATGTTTATTAGGAGATTTAATCTATAATATCTTTTACTTTGTCTTTTTCTGACCTCCATCACTCCGAGTAATTCTCTGATACTTGTAGGGGTAATGTGACCTTAAAGGATTGTACCTACTACCAAGAAAATAGATTGATCAGAAATCCTGATCTGCGGAAACTTAGAACACGACACGAATCAGCGAGTCAACGTAGACTTGAAAAAACTGGAGTACCTGACGTCGGACGGTCCAAGGAGACAGGTACACTAAGAGGTCCGTTCTTATGATCTCACCCCAAGGTTCGGGAGGAGACTAGGTCCCCTTGGAAGGGTTGGGTCCCTAACTTGGGTCAAGAAGATGTAACGTCCGACTAAGAAATGGTTTACTCGGAGGTCCCTTCGGGATCTTAGAACTCAGTAGGAGTTGAAATAAGGAAGAAAGTAGGTTGGGTAAATGCGTAAATGACTCAGACCTGGTAAATTGAAGAATTTGTAGTGGGGGTCCGGTAGACTCGGACACATGTAGTGTATCCCTGAAGACATTCTCAGAGGCTTAACAGAGGACGACGGACTCTATAAATGGTAGGTCAAAAATGACATCGGTTTCACCAGAAACCCTTCCCTTTCGTTAGTCTTAGGAGGATGTAAATTTTGTAATTCTTTTTTTGAAATAACGGAATTCTTAACTCCGTGTTAAGTTATCGGACCGTTTCCCTTACACATGCCACCATCCGGAACACATAGGGGTCTCGGGACAGAGTGTGAAAGGGTACCTGGTGAACGGGGGTGTGAACCAAAAGACTTCAAGGAGGACAAGGGGAATTTAGGGTACCAACACAGTTGGAAACGTGTACCACTAAGGAAGGTGGATCTTCAACGGATAAGGTAAGAGAGACGATAGAGAAAGACCAAAACCACTTCTGGACGGAGGAAATATTAAGATAAGACTTATGTTGTCGTCCCTGACGGAGACATAAGGAAATCGTAAAACGTACATTGAGGTAATTAACTTGACTTGAGTCATAGATGTGTATGTTCAGGTTTCCAGTATTTTTACTGTGAATTTATCCCCACACTAGAGCTAAAGAAGTATGGAATTTAACTCTGGTGTTAGCACAGATAAAACATCTCGACAATATTCCTAATATCATTTGTATGTAAGTCAGTCAAGTCAAGTCAGCAAGTCAGCACAGGCTGAGAAACGCTGGGACACTTAACGTCGTACAGGCCGGAGGGACAGGTAGTGGTTGAGGTCCTCAAGTGGGTTTGAGTACCGTAGCCACTACGGTAGTCGGTAAAGTAGGAGTCAACAGGGGAAGAGGATGACGGGGGTTAGGGAGGGTCGTAGTCCCAGAAAACGTCACTCAGTTGAGAAGCGTACTCCACCGGTTTCATAACCTCAAAGTGGGAGTCGTAGTCAAGAAGGTTACTTGTGGGTCCTGACTAGAGGAAATCCTACCTGACCAACTTAGAGGAACGTCAGGTTCCCTGAGTATTCTCAGAAGAGGTTGTGGTGTCAAGTTTTCGTAGTTAAGAAACCGTGAGTCGAAAGAAGTGTCAGGTTGAGAGTGTAGGTATGTACTGGTACTTTTTGGTATCGGAACTGATCTGCCTGGAAACAATCGTTTCATTACAGAGACGAAAAATTATACGATATATCTAACCAGTATCGAAAGGAAGGTTCCTCATTCGCAGAAAATTAAAGTACCGACATCAGTGGTAGACGTCACTAAAACTTCGGGGGGTTTATATTTCAGACTGTGACAAAGGTGACAAAGGGGTAGATAAAGGGTACTTCACTACCCTGGCCTACGGTAATTCATGAATCTTACGACTGATCGTAATCAGTTTTTATATATAAGCATTGACACCGAAGACCACAGGATATAAGTTCGTATCTACACTGGACCCTAAACACAGGTTCAAAGAGTAGGGTTGATTTGACATCAAGGAATAGACGGGAGTCGTTCTGACTTACAAGGGTTTGACTTCCGGGATAAGGGTATTTAGTGAGAAGGTCATTCTCAAGGAATTAGAGTCGTCCTTTGCAAAGAAGGTGAAATCACGAAGTCTTTGTGAAACGGGGACACAAGCGAGGGTATAAGATTCGGGGGTCAGTGTCAATACAGTATCTTCGGAAGAAAGGAGTTCTTTCGAAGGAAAGGTCTCCCGTCTAGGACCAAGTCAGTAGAAATAGGGGAAGAAGGGGGTCGTGGGTCACGTCTCGGTCCGTAGGTCAGTCCCGAGACCCTCATACACACCTGTCTGCTGTGAGTGTCCACAGAATCAGACAAACCCGAAGATATTAGTTTTTTGTAGTCTGACACACCAAATATTTGTAGTCTTTAAATAAAGAGTATCAAGACTTCCGACCCCAAAACCACAGACCACTGTCGGTAGAAGGACCAAGCATCTGTCAATACAAAAAAGACACAGGAGTGTACTATCTTACTTCCCGATCTCTTGGGAGACTCCAGAGAAAGTATTCCCGTGATTAAGATGAATACTTTTAAGATGAAGTACTAGATTTAGTGGAGAGTTTCAGGGGTGGAGGTTTATGTGGGTGTGTGACCCCTGACCCAAAGTACTCTACTGAAGGCTCTCATGTGTACGTCAGACGGACTGACCGAAGGGAGAAAGTCCCAAAGGGTAGTTGCAACAATTATTGTTCCCGGTCACCGTCACTTGTGGTTCTCTGTGTTACTGAGACTTGTCCAGACGTAATAGCGATTACGGAGTCCTAAGTAAAAGGACGAAACATTGGGTCTCTATTGTCTCCATGGACTCAGATTTTGGTAAGTGACGGAACCACGTTCCTTCGACTTCTAGACTCCTTGTGAAGTTCTTTCTTCACAAAGACTTTCGTCCTTCCCCCTTTTTTTTTTTTTTTTCGGACTGTCATTCCGGACTTAAGGGTAAACGTTATCGTTTTTTCCTTTGAGTGAAGAACACAAGTAGGAACTTCCCTATATCCACCACCCCTGGTCCTTTTCGACTGGTGTGAAGGAAAGCCTTCCATTACCTCAACACCCTCACACAACCCGTTCTCCTCTCCTCTGTGAAAACTCCCATCGTTACTGAGTCTAGAGACCTCTATTATATGAAAGGAGTAGTTCAAAAGAAGGAACAGTTGATGTAGTGACGACGGTAGAACGTAAATGTGTCGTGAAATGTGACTTATCGAACACGAAAGATTAGAGATACCGTAAATATATCGTCTTATACGGTGGGGTTTCATATAGACAAACGGTAAAATAAAAGGTCGACTAATAAAACACTTTGACGTGTGTGGGATCTTCGAGACTTTCTCTCATCGTTAATGGGAAAACATTCCCTTTAAATGTGATCTTTCCCCCGGATATTGGTCCTTCCCTCGATAATGGTCTCCAGGGAGTGAAAAAACGGACTCTCTGAACGGGGTCCCGTCCGTCCCGGTTATAAACGGATAGTTTGTAAAGGGGAGGAGTGGAAGGTCGTTTAACGGACGAGGGGAAACTTCGGGGTCCCGGGTTAAGGGAAGGAATTAAGTCCTAATATCTATTTGGAGTTATCAGACCGAAGGAAGGGTGTAGAAACTCCCTGAGGACATACATACATCTAAAAAAGCAGGACAATTAGACAAAAACGTGATATCCACCCCCACCCCAGAGTCGGTTCTTGGGTCTTGCCTCTCCTTTGTAAAAAGAGGGGATGTTAGAGATCAAATTTTAAGACACTTTATTTATGTTACTAGAAATAAGATGTCTAATCTTTTACCCCGAGTCCCTACGGGGTTTAGACCTCTAACTATCTCGGTCCAGGGAAAAGAATTCGGTCTGGAACTTCCTACCCAATCTAAGACCGTTGGTCTCTGTGGGGATACGTTGATGTAAAGTACGTCGGGGACAAATAAAAACCCCCCCCCCACCCCCACAAGATGAAAATCGGAAGACAGGAGAATCCTTCGACAAATCAGGGTAGAGTCGTGTCTTAAGAAATCTCGTTACCAGACCCTCACTTACTCGGAAACGTCTGTACCAAACCTGATAAATGTGAATCGTTTAATAATAAGTTGAAATTAGTAACACCGTAGAAATACAAAGGACTAGACGGGGGCTTACGAGTCGTTTACTCATTGGCGACACAATTACGAAATTACTACAAATTTAGGGAGAAAATTAAACGGTTCACCTTTGAAAAGCTTGGTTGTTTGATTACAATAATGCTAGAATTATAAAAAGGGGAGTCTTTTCTCTTGTCGCTCCCTACTTTTCCATTTACCCCTTTAACGATTTAGCAGACCCAAAATAATTCGTCAGTCATATGATTAGGGTTCCTAATGAGTATATAGATCATTATAGGAGACACGCACTCTGTCACATACTTCTAAACCTATTTACGTTCCTCTTCGTTTATGTACACATAGTTGTTCCATCCGGGACTGAATATTGAAGACGTTGTGGTTTATTAGGAAATACACTCTTCTGTCCTTGTCCTTTTACTTTGTTTTGTTTTGTTTTGTTTTTTGAAAGGTTACATTTGTAGGTTTTATTTCGCGTAAGATCTTCCACAGAGAATAAGGGGGTCAAAATTGTGGACTGATACTAGTACAAATCGTTATGACCAGATCTTTTACTACATTCCGTCAACCTTCATTTCCCACTATAAATGGTGGAACTAGTTCATTTCCTTGTACTCTAAACAAGTGAGGATGAACAAAAGAAGGAAGGGAAAAGGAAAGGAGGTGGGGAGGGACTGAGAAGAGAAATATGTGGTGTAGAAATTAACTCGGGGCAAAGTCAAATGATCCCGACGGCATTGTTTTATCGTGTTCAACCCACTGAATTTGTTATCTTCACAAATAAAAGAGTGTCAAACCTGATCTTCAAGTTCTAGTTCCACAGTCGTCCATACTAGTGGAGGTTCTGGAGAGAGACACCGGACGTGCACCAGCGAAGATGTGACGCAGAAGTATACCGGAGAGAAGACACTCGTACGTAGGAGTCACACAAAGACATACAGGACTAGAGAAGAAGAATTTTCTTATTGTCAATCTAACCTAATCCCGAGACGGAATGGGTCGATTATTGTAGAGATTGAATGACCCCAATCCCGAAGTTGTTTCTTTACCCCGCCCCCCCCCCCCCCCNCCCCCGCCACGTGTTAAGTCAGGTACTGCTCGTGGACCTTTCTCACAAATACTAAACGTTCGAGTGTATTACAGGAAAGAATAAAGAAAAGAATGAGAGAAATAACAGAAAGATCAAAGGATTCTCAAGGAGAGTCTTCGAAAACTCTCCCAAATTCTAGAAGGATCTTTCTAAAAGGTAGAAAGGAAAGACGGAATACAGGTATACTATTGAGAATAGTATCAGCGAAAATAATGGATCATGAACCTCATAAATCAGTTTTATGAAAGATTATTGGTGTCACTATCACACCGAATAGTGGTAGTGGTGCCGGTAAAATACGGTGGTGATGACATCGATGAGGACAATGAAGAGAAAGGAGAAAAAGAAGAGGAGAGGTAGACTACTATTCGTGTAGAGAGTCCTTACGACAGTCTTATGTTGTCTCGTTATACACGTTTTGTAAAAATTTAACAGACCTATGATTCTGTCCTTCCTTGCTCCGTCCCGTGTTGGTAAATTGTTTGTTTTGTTGGTAATATTTCTTGTCCTAAGGTGTTTTTGACCAATCTTGGATGTTCGGGGTCCTACCACCTTATAAACTGAAGACCATCTGGTACTCGGAGTAATACAGAAGTGACACTGCGTAATTGAAGATTTACCGTGTGGACGTTCCAGGGTACTGTCAAGACTCCGGTTGGTACTTTTCGGGGTTTGACCCACGGGGTTAAGGACCTTTAGGGACGGGGAAGAGGTCGAGTCTTAAAAGGAGGGTGGGTAACCGTATATCTCAGTGGGTTGGGTATTTTTCATTGGTAGAGTGTAAAGTCTCGACGGAGAGTGGAAGACTCTGCCGGGTGTGAGACAGATGCCGTACTCGTAGAGGGACTTATTTGGACGAAACGTGAAATGACGCCGATTGAGAATGTAAGAAAGTACGTACTTCGGTTCCTAAGAGTGACCACCGGACAGGGTCCCTAAGTGAACTCTGGAACACTTTCACACTTTTGCAATCGGCGAGTCAGCACGGGTTGAGAAACGTTAGGGTACCTGACGTCGGGTGGTTCGAGGACACAGGGACCCTAAAAAGTCCGTTCCTATAGCCTCAGCAAACGATAAAGGAAGAGTTCCCCTAGAAGGGTTGGTTCTCTAACTTGGGTCCAGAGAACGTGACGTCCGTCTAAGAAATGGTTGACTCGACGGTCCCGTCGGGGGAATCTGGAACCCTGTGCTGATAAAAAGGATGTCATGTCATTCAGGGGATGGATCCTTGGAAGTCCAACGTTTGAACGTTTCTACACTTATACGTAAACGCACAAGTCAGTGCTATAAAGTATAGGCCGAGTGTGACGGTGTGCACACGCAGGAGATGTTCGCCGACACGAAAACACATGAAATGGCATGTCATGGTATATCTCACGTCATCAAGTCATCGAAGGAAAGTTCGGGTCCTACAGGCCTTAGCTCTCCCATCTATCTTAACTTAGGTCGTTCCTGGGGCTTGGACGCGGTAGTCGTAGTCCTTACTCACTTTAACGTCCAACCGGAGGTAAAGGGTAACGACTCCTAGGAAGTCGAGATAGTAGAGGCTGGGAGAAAGAAAGGGAGGTCAGTCATTGAGAACGGACAAGTGAGCTACGGTCGGGGACATACGGTCGACAACATAATATGATGATATGAAAAGTTCCATGACATGACATTCTAATTTTTACAAATAAAATCAAAAGCACGAACAAAAAATACATACAGTGTACTCTTCATAATGTTTGAATGATGTTATGTCATTATATGTCAACTAACACAACCAACCCACAACCAACCCACAGATCCGATGGAAACAACGTGAATACTTTTTAACCTGAATAATTGTGTGACAACCTTACCTTAAACAAGTGTACATTCTCTGAATGCCATGAGATCGGTTTTTACAGACATAGAAGAGATTACTCACTTTCTTCTTTTTTTTTTTAAAGTCCTCTGTCAATGTAGGGAGAGAGTACAGAGTTAAGGAGGAAACGAAACCAAAAACCGAATACTTTCCCAATAGATGAAACTGAAAATCCGGGGTACCTTCCCAGACCGGTTGAGTCTCGACGATTCGATAAAAATTCCTGGACGAGGGAACGGGAGTACGTCTGGAGAGGTCCTGTTAATGGGTGACGTAAGTCTCCGTGTCGTCGCGTAGGATACCCACTGGTCTACCCGGTGAACACTGGGACCACCGGAACTAACTGAACCGTTCCCGAACCGGTGGGGTCGCGTTTGGAGTCTCGAAACCAGAAAAGTAGAGGGAGTAAAAGACGGAGGAGCGACCATCTTGGACCCGGTTCGGTCTGGAAAACACGAAATTATTTGGACGAATTTCCCCTTCCTATACGACGAATGTTCCTTAGTTTGGACTAGTGCGAGGAATTCCTTAAAAATTTAGTGTTTCCCCTTGTTCCTTCCGACTTATATTAAAAGAAGAGGGGAAGGAAGGAGGGATGGGAGGGAGGTAGAAAGGAAGTAAAATAAAAAGAAAGGGTGAGAGAATAAAGAGAAATAGAAGGAAAAAGGGAAGAGGGAGTGAAAAGAACTGTAAGAAAAAGTGGGATAAAGAAGTTAGAAAGAGAAAAAGAAAAGGGAAAGTGATATTATTAACAGAGGTCATATTCAACCACCTTTATAGGGTTCTATAAGTAGTATACACTGAGGTTTGATTTCGTTTCCCCCCAAAGATATGTACAAGGATGAATATAAATATTTTTATAACCATCGACTTAATCATATTTCATCGGTTCAGGAAGACTACTTGTCTCAAGTCTGAAAGAAGAGACTAGTACGTTTAAAAGATAAATTTTTATAACATAAAACAAACTAACGAAGAAACAAACAAGTGGAGTCAGTGTACTCTTGTATTCAGTATAAAAAAAGTCAACTGTGTAATAATACGTAACTTAATTACCTCAAGGATGATGTCTGGTGGTAACAGAGACCCTTATGTGGGGTCAACCGAGACTACATAATCGACCACTATTTGATACTTTAAAAGAAACGAAAATAAAATGTAACCAAAACAAAATGTAATTATATGTTCTCTTTCTAAACAGGTTTCGAAAGACGTAGAAAGACGTAAACAAAGTCATAGTCATATTCCGAACAGTTTGTTTCTAAACTTGAAATGTGGTCGTGGGAGGTGACTGAGAAAAAGTCTATTGACTTTACCGACGAGGAATTTTCAAACTCAGTTCAGTAGACTGAGACTCTAAACAATCTTGATGTATTAATCCTCACACGACCACCATTTACAAATTATTTACCAAGAAGTCCTCCTTATTTTTCAAGAGTCAACATCGTAAAGGAATAAAGGTGACATTTATAAGGGTGGTCCCGACTAAAGTTCAGATAATTGTGTTGCCGTAACTTGAACTTCCACCCTTCTTCATGTGTTCGGAGGAAGTACTTAATCCCGGTCTGTCGCGGTCGCGTACCGACCCACATCTATAAACTGTCAAAAGAGTTAAACATTTGACGGACCCAACAGACCAGGAATCCTTCAGTCTAAAACGACTGTATAAAAGAATCTTTTAGTAAGTAAAGGAGGTCTACAAGTTTTTATAATCAGAACGTTTCGTGAAAATAATCCTAAGAAAAATCAAGGAACTATAGAGACTACAGGAGGTGAGGGAAGGAAAGGTAAGTTCACAACTTATAAACTTAAAAGAGAGAAACGAAAATGGTCCAAGTGACGTCAAAGTCATTAAAACTTAACAAACAAAAGTTTCTTTGACTACCAATTTAAACGAACAACCAAAATAATAAAAAGACAAAAGATTATATGTTAAATGGTGGATAGAAATAGAGGATCACATAGACTTGAAAAGTGTTTCAAAACTTGAAAATATTTCATGGTTCGTAACTTTCATATGTTATTTATTTATCGTAGATAATTATACTACATTTGTATAAATGTTCATTTAATAGTGAATCACATATAACCAAAGTCTATAATACGACGACGACGACGACGACGATTCAACGAAGTCAACACGGGCTGAGGCACGTTGGGGTATCTGCCGTCGGGTGGTCCGAGACGGTAGGGGCCCTAAGAGATCCGTTCTTGTGACCTCGCCCAACGGTAAAGGAAGAGGTCACGTACTTTCACTTTTCGCTTTCGCTTCAGCGAGTAAGCACAGGATGAGGAGCGCTGGGGGACCTGACGTCGGATGGTCCGAGGAGGTAGGTACCCTAAAAGGTCCGTTCTCATGACCTCACCCAACGGTAACGGAAGAGGTCTATAATACGATATATATATATTTTAAAACTTAACCTAAGGAATCAATATCTTGTAGGAAATATGAGAAATATTTTGTTACTTTTGAGCGAAGTACAAAAATAAAGACGTTAGGGTAGTCCCCACAATCTTTTGTAGTAAATCGATAAAGAAGACACAGTAGGTACGGTGACCGGTGGGGAAGATTGGGGAGAGACCGAACATAACGACGACTCAGAGAAGACGAAAGGTTGAGGGTACAAGGATTAAATACGGGAGTAAAGCCAGTCTAGAGAAGAGCGGTGGAAAGAGAGAGACTACTGTCCGACGGAGGTCAGTGAGACACCCTACCCTTTACAGTAAAGGATACTAGTACCGGACACGTCGGACACTACCAAACATAATTCTGGTTCGGTGAACCTATAAAAGGCCCTATGTCTTTGTTAGAGTTTACATGTTAACGGTTTCTCGAGATGAAAGACGTCTATCAGACTTCTTAACTCAGTGAATGAAAATCTTGTATACCTGTTACTTCCTGAAACGTAATTCACAAACCGTAAACGCGTTGAACCAAAAACTCGTTGGGTACACTTCCCATTGAAATCCAGTCGCCTCTCCTCCACCTAACCACTGTCGAACAGTTGTACGAGGTGACATGTCTCTCCATACTCATATCTCAGGTTTACTTCTCACTAATTCCGTCTTCTTTTACCTGCCAGTTTTCGTAAAACCAATCAGGAATGGTACACCGTCCGGGATGAATGTAATTGAGTCACTTACGAAACTTGTAGGTATACTTTCGATAATGAAGTTTTACCTCCGAATTTTTTCATTTCAGAATAGGTTTCGGTATGTTGATCTTACACTCCTTCCATACTAAGTTTCAGACTGAATACGGACCTAAACATATGAGGGTTCCGAGTGGACGGGGAAAAACGAGTTCTAGTAACAACAAGTCAGTGATTCAGTACAGGTTGAGAGACGTCGGGGTACCTGACATCATAAGGGGCAGGAAGTGATAGAGGACCTCAAACGAGTTTGAGTACACGCAACTCAGTCACTACGGTAGGTTGGTAGAGTAGGAGACAGTAGGGGAAGAGGGCGGAAGTTACAAAGGGTCGTAGTTCCAGAAAAGGTTGCCTCAACCGAGAAACGGAATCCACCGGTTTCATAATCTCGAAGTCGAAATCATAGTCAGGAAGGTTATAGGTTGGGTTTACTTATAAGTCCCAACTAAAGGAAATCCTAACTGACCAAACGAGTCATATCAAGATCCATTAAACATAAAATTAAGAGTAACGGTACCTTATAGGTAAAAATCCCAAGATTCTCGTAGAACTAAACAAATTACCAGTCTTACAAAGTCTTTTAGAAACTTGGACATATTCACCGTAAGGTACTGAAAACTGGTTGCGTGGAGTCACTATGATCGACAAAACAGAAGAAACAAGATTACAATAGCAATCGTAACAGTTATCTGTAGTAAATCTTTGACGGGGTGGGTTTGAATCGAAAAGTTCACAAACATTAAAATGAGTGACACCGACGGATCCAACTTTTGTACCAACTCCGTTGGGTGTGGGTGACTTATTATAGACGATAATAAAATGGTTACAAGTCATAATACCAAGGACTGGAGGGAGTTCCGGAACCTAGCATGTGACTAAGATTGAAACGCATTAGTATCTACAAGACGGAATTTATAAAAAAATACATCTAGTAAAAAATTTCAGAAATAACTTAAACAATGTTATAACGAAAACAAAATACAAAAAAAAACAAAAAAAAAAATCGACGTTTATTACACCCAAGAATGAAGGGACTGGTCCCTAGTTTGGGTGTAGGAGACGTAACCTTCCCCTTTAGGATTGGTACCCTGCCGGTCCTTTCAGGGCGTCTACGAGACAAACTACACTATGAGTAGGGATCCACATCCGAGTCGACTGGGGGAGTCCAGGGGTTTCAGAGACCCTTCTTGGGATCACGGCGAGGAAGTGAAGTTATTGAAAAGGGTCATGTATATCACCGAGTCGACCATTTCTTAGGTGGACGATACACCTTCTGGACCCAAGTCAGGGACCCTACCCTACTAGAGGACTTCTTACCTTTCCGATGGGCGAGGTCATAAGACCGGATCTATTAGGGTGCCTGACATATCGGGTACCTCAGCGTCTCTCAGCCTGTACTGACTCGGTGAAAGTGAATAAAATATATATATAAATATAAATATAAATATACGGTTGTTGGTTTGTTTATATATTGGTTTTTTTTCCGTCTTCCTCCCTCCCTCCCTCCCTCTTTCCTTCCTTCCTTCCTTTCATCTCTCTCTCCCTGCATCCCCTTTTCCTCTTCCCTTCTATCTTCTTTCTTCCATTCTCCCCTTTCCCTCCCTTACGAGCTATCGACACGACTTTCAGTGGCCGATTTCAGAGGATCTCGGACAGAGAGAGATAGAACCCTGGACGACGAAAGTATTAAAACGATAGTAAAGAACGTCTCAATCTTATTTAAGACAGTGTAAAGAAGACCTAAAGTTTAGTTTCATCTTAGACCTCCGGTACGAAAATCCCTCAAATGATTCTATTTTCGACATCTTCACTGAATAGACCTGAGACGGGTCGAAGATTCGGAGTTGAGAATTTTTTTACAGGATAACCGAGTCCAAGACTAGAGTGAAGTGGGTCTTTGATATAAACACGAGACACTAACTCGGGAGTCATATCGATCAATCTCGGTTACCAGTGAATGTCTCCCCTTCTACCTTTCTAAACACAAAACATCACACCTATCTTGGATTTGAACATTTTGACTCGATACTGTCAAAGGACAGTACATCCCACGTCTCTTTCTACTCGGCGTCTCTCTCTTCTTACCTACTCTGTACGTCTGTTTGGGTCGTTACATGCAGGATTCTCAAGTAGTATTTATGTGAACCTGGAAAGGACTTGAAGACAACTTAGGATCGGGGACCCGAGGTACTTCGTGTTATGGGATGAAAAGAATCTGATGTATCTCATCCAAGAAAAAGAATATTAAGAGCAGACTCGTCGACGTGAGGTAATCTCTCTCCACCGATCTGTGTCATCACTATCCTGGTCGAAAGACATCTTGGTCTTAAAGACCTTAACTTAGAATCCAGGTTTTGAGTCATCGACACTATCGAACTTATCATCGAAGGGTTATATGGACCTTAACTTAAAGAACTTGAATACTCATAATAGAATTCACCGTTTTCCCTAAAATATCTACACTAATTTATGGAACTCTAACCCTCTAATAAAGTCTAATAGACCCATCCGTGATTTACATTGGTATCCATAGAATTATCCTTCTCTTGCCTCCCTCTAAACTGTACCTCCTCTAGTATCCTCTCCACTACAACCGTCGTCTCGAACCTCACTACGTGCCTTCTCCGGTACTCGGTTCCGTACGTCCTTCGGAGGTCTTCGATCTTTTCTGTTCCTGTGTCTAAGAGGACAACTCAGAGGATTTCCTTGAGTGGGACATCTGTGAGATTGAGTTCGAATGTCTTTACTTAACGTGGGAGGGAAGACGGGAAGTCTTGACACTCCATTATTTAAACACAACTAAATTCGGTGGTTGACACACCATTAGAGAATGTCGTTATTCTTTGATTATGTCGACGAAACACGGTAACCCTTTCAATGGATTAGTGAGACACGAAGTCAAAATGGTAGACAATGCATCCCTTTTACTTGTAAAGGAGTCCAACAACACTTTTAGTCACTCAACGAAACAACAGACGTACGTCGTCCGTGAGTCATTTGTAGACTATTAAGTTACGAACGTAAAGGATGTGAATATCAGTATATCAATCATCGTCTCAGTCCTGAACTGTGTGTAAAAAGGTTGAGGTCTAGGTGATAGTTCCTTCAACCACTTTTTGATAGTCAATTGTCTAACTTATTCCACACTAGGTTGTAAAGAATCGAAGAGAAATTTTCACTAGTGATGTATTCCTTTTACGATGAAAGAAGGTGAAACACCAAAATCTTTTCGATTGAAATGGAACTCAGTTTCAAGTAAGGAAGAGACGACTTTATTTACACTTATGGACGGAATCTTAGGGAAGTAAAGGTGAATTAAACATATAATTATTAATAAAACTCGAGAGTATAAAATAAAAAACTTAGTGGATCATCCATCAGAAAGATTTCCGAAAAGACAACGAAATAAATAGAGACGGAGTATAAACCCTATGTGTTGAATTGTGTTGAAAATGATTTATAGATGACACATATCCACAGTAGGGTATATGAGTGTCTTCCGTCGGGTCAAAAAGGACAAACAGGTAGGTAAGTGGGTAGATAGGTAGGTAGATAGGTAGGTAGATAGACAGGTAGATAGATAGGTAGGTAGAAAATGGGTAGACTAATAACTAAGTTGTCCGTTCGTAGGAACGTAGTGATTAGACCCGACAAATATATACACAATCTACGACCGAGTCTACTATTAAACGTCAGAGACGGGTCTCTCCCAGACTCGAAACCCCGGTCTATGCGCTAATTTTAGAAGTTTCTTTACACCGTTTATGTCACTAGTTCCAGACGGGTCTCTTACTTTCTTTCCCCTCACCTCCCTACCAATGTAGTATGTCCTTCGTCCCTAACAATCCTTCTGAAGTGGCTTCTTTACCTCCCGACTCCTACTCCCGAAATCACTCTTCACCCAGCCTTTATCTTCTCGAAATGTATTTTCATAACCCTTTTAACTTTTCCTTTTCTACTACACTTATCTAATCTGTACCGTAAAGGATTGAATGTCAGTTTCTTATAAGGAAACGAGCAGGGTCTATTCCCATATCTGACCGTAAACCAACAGACTACCCTTATTAAATCTTATTGTACGGTCCTGTAATATATAGTTCCGTCCGTCGAAAGACTCTAGACCACGCACATAAGAAAAAGAAAAAAGAAAGAAAGAGAAAAAAGGGGACTTTGCAATGACTGTCAGTGACGATATCAGGTCGTGAGAATTTCAACTGTATACGACTCACTGTCTAGGTTCTATTCTCATTTTATGTAAACTTACACGGTTATTTCTTTTTTTACCCTTTCCCTACTTTAATGTCTCTATCTTTCCACATAGAAATTTCGACAATCCTCCTGTTTAATGATTAGTCCTGATCTTGACATATCTCCGAACTATTCAAGTTTACGTCTTTGGGAAGACCCTACTTTTCAGAAAGATCGTACATTGTCAAAATATTCTTCAGATTACTCTAGAAAAACTTTCATGACCGAGGTAAAACACACTTCCTCTTAACAGTTCTCTAAAAAGTATATCGACTTTCTAATCATTATTCGGGTTGTCTCGGTTCCATCCCACAGGCTAACCGGTTGACCGTACTTTCTGTGGAAACCTCTAAGTAGTAGACGTTATCAGGTAAGACATGGGTAATTAAAGACTATTTACCTTTGGTAGTCGTTCCTTTGTGACTGTAACTAGTTCAGTTAGTATCGAACCTAAATGATTATTGAGTATCAAGGTCATATAGAATAGTAAAATACGAGTAACTTTGTGTAAACATGCCTGTACACACAAACATGTGTGTAGGGGGGTGAGTACCCATAAATTTTTGATATTCATTAAAGTTGAGAATAGAACAGTAGTTAAAACTTTTATTGTTAAAGAAGATTATTTTTAAGACGTAAGTTCATAATAAATCAAATAAAATAAATCTTCAACTTCAATGATCGTACAAATAATAAATGGACTGTCTGTATAAAAGAGAAGAGGTCCGAGTAATCTGGGAATGATATCTCCCTACTGTTCGACGATTCTTAAACAGGGACATAAGTATCCGTACTAACTGACTAAAACCTCGTTAATGGATAGGATTGACTTGGGAATCCTCCTAGAGGTGAACTTTGACCCTTTTCCTATTTCACTTCAACGAGTCAGTACAGGTTGAGAAACGTTGAGGTACCTGATATCGGATGGTCCGAGGAGGTAGGTACCTTAAAAGGTCCGTTCTCATAACCTCACCCAACAGTAAAGGAAGAGGTTCGCTAGAAGGACTGGGTCCCTAGCTTGGGTCCAGAGGACGTAACATCCGTCTACGAAATGGTAGACTCGGTGGTTTCTTCTGGGTTTTGTCTTCGAGTAAGTTTCGTAAGTTCAACAAGTCGCACGGAGTGGGAATTTAGGACCTTAGAGTCGGGAAGCTACTGACGACTACACCCAGACAAACTTTTTACAAGGGAGGTTGTGAGACACCTTATCAACTTTGATGTCAAACGATTTATACATTTAACATCGTTTAAACGATGTTACCAACGGGAATGTGAAGGTCACTCTCGTTGTACCTATGAGTTACTTGTAAACACCGACGAGTCCGTACAGACTGAGAAACGTTACGGTACCTAATGTCGGACGGTCCGAGGAGACAGGGACCATACGAGATCCGTTCTTATGACCTCACCCAACGTTAAAAGATGAGGTCTCCTAGAAGGGTTGGGTCACTAGGTTGGGCTCAGAGAACATAGTGGACGTAATCGTCCACCCAAGAAATGGTGACCACGATGGACCCTTCATCATAAACCCCCCCCGAGGTTTTAGTGACGTCTACCACTGACGTCGGTACTTTAATTTTCTACGAAAAAGGAACCTTCCTTTCAATACTGGTTGGATCTGTCGTATAATTTTTCGTTTTCGTAATGAAACGTTTGTTTTCAGGTAGATCAGTTCCGACACCAAAAAGACCATCAGTACATACCTACACTATCGACCTGATATTTCTTTCGACTCGTGACTTCTTACCTACGAAAACTTAACACAACAACCCTCTTCTGAGGACTCTCAGGGAACCTGACTTTCCTCTAGGTTGGTCAGGTAAGATATCCTTTAGTCATGACCCACAAGTAACCTTCCTGACTACAAATTCGACTTTGAGATTATGAAACCGGTGGACTATGTTTCTAGACTGAGTAAACTTTTCAGGGACTACAACCCTTTCTAACTCCCGTCCTCCTCTTCCCCTACTGTCTCCTACTCTACCAACCTACAGTAGTGACTGAGTTACCTGTACTCAAACCCATCCAAGACCCTCAACCACTACCTGTCCCTCCGGACCACACGACACCAAGTACCCCAGCGTTTCTCAACCTGTGTTGACTCACCGACTTGACTTGACTTGGACCTTTCAGTGAGTCACTTGTATGTCCGTGGGTTTGAGGAGGACTTTCTATGAAGTTTTGTAAAAACTATTTTCCAATTCTAGTAAAAGAAACGGGGTGTTGACGGAAAGGTACAGGAAATGGTCGAAGTCTTTAATGAACGGTTTACTGGGTAAGGACTCTCTGTTTAGGACGTCCCAAGATCTTATGGTTTCCTGGTTTCCCGGTTTATATAAACCAGAAATAGGAGTCTAGAACGAAAATATTTCGTTGACTTTAAAAGATTCACTATCCTCACAGAAAATAATAAGTGTTCCTTGAGTAAACCATGTGAACTCAAAGTCGATTACGTTGTTGTATGCCCCTCTGGAGATTGATCAGAGTACTACCCCGACTAGTGGTCTTTCTATTTGTAATCCGTCATTTTCGAGAAATTTGAAAATTTCTATAACAACTATAAAATTTTTAGAGGTGTAGTAAATAAAACATCTGATAGGGAGTCATATCGAACCAATAAAAGAGTACTAACCTAAATCCAATTTGAAAGTAAAAAGGACTTGTAATGTGTGTATCCACTACTACACAAGAGGCACATGGTGTGACTCTTCGACAACTATGACTGAACAAATTAAGAAGATGGACATTCCCTCTCAAACCTTAAGACGTCCCCGTTTAGGTTGGAGTCAACGGACACGATACAGATAAACGTCGGGTGTAAAACTGTAGGACGTCATCGTTAGTTTTCCATTGATAAAAGTACTACGACGAGACTAAAGTAAGTTGACTTTAAGTATTACATATAGGTTAGTGAGTTAGGACTTATCTACCGAGGAGGTTCTTTATCACTTTTTATTAGAAGAAGAATGTCTGAAAATGTACGTTCTGACCTCTAATATAGACATACCCTCAAAACTGTATGATGAGTTAATATCATAGAGGTTTCACCCAAAAAGAACCCTCCCCACCTCCATGGAAACCTTTAATTTTTATGATGCAAATCCTACTTAGTCCTTTAAAGTGAAAGACGCCCCCGACGTTTGAACATTACAACGAAATTAACTTACTAATATCTGGTTACAGAACTGAAAAAGTCCATGTTAACTGAATAAAATTTTACTTTCTTTATCTGTTGAAGATTTAAGAGAAGGAAAAAGACAGATTAAAGACTGATTTAAACAATTATAGAATTCTATTTCAAATCTATTTAATTAACTTTTGATTAAATGTTACCCAATTATTCCTTTGATCCTACGAACTTTTAGGGATTACAGAATTAATCTGTAGTGCCTTCTTAGTGGTGTCGTCCGAGTCGCAATGGTGAATGGGACTGGACGAAAGATAAGTGAAGTGTTAGACCACACCTAGAGATACTGAAAGGTTGTGAACTAGTGAAGGTGTGTATCCCAATATGAAATAGGAGGAAAAATAATGAAGTGGTTGAATAAGAAACCGAAAACTAGGGATGGTACAAAATTTAAACGAGAAACTGAAACGACGACGACCCACTACATCAATTTGTAAAGTGGACTAGTTGGAGAGAGTCCCAGTATGTCTTTTATTCTTTACCCCTGTTCTTAGCAAAATCAACTGACATCTCACCTGGGATCTACCGTTCTAGTCAGACTAGACTATATGGTTGGAATATAAGCATTAACAATTTGTGTCTCTACGTCTGTGTGATTGCGAAAGTCACGAACGTAGAGTAAGGTACACTGATTAAAGATGAAGGACCACATGAGTACTCTTACATAGTTTTCTTCTGCGTTGTGTTTTTCTACGATGTCTCTTTTCCTCTATCTTGACCATTTAAATTTAATAAGACCCAAATTCTTGTCCTGTATATCTGAGGAAAAGACTTATACAAATTCACTATTTCAAATAAGTAAGTGAATGAGTAAGTACTATAACATTATTCTTTCTCTTATCTAAGACCTTGAACTGAAGAATTCAAACTCAGGGTAGAGACGGTGTCTGGTCCTCCCATTCAGTAAATTGGAGACACACGGAGTCAAAGGAACAGACGTTTTTACCCTTACGATTACCCTCGAAGGAGTTTACTAATTAGTCAATTACATATACTTTGGATAATCTTGTGATAAACCGTACGTCGTTCAAAATATATATATATATATACATATGTATGTGTATATGTGTATATATGTGTGTGTGTATGAATATACGATAAATAATAATTAGATATCAATAACTAATGGATAATGTATATATTGTATTGTACTCCTCAGGGTGTACGTAATTCATTAAAAACAAGTGAACGATTCAGCACAGACTGAGAAACGCTAGGGTACCTGATTCCGTACACTCCGAGGGGACAGGAAGTGGTAGAAGTGTAGATCTTCAATCACCTCCGATACTTCCTAAACTATGGAAAGGTACCCTAAAGAAGGATTATAGTAGTAATAGTAGTAGTACCGATTTAAAAAATCACAAAGAAACACAGACCGTGAGAACCCATAGAAAGTACTAAAAAGAATGAAAAAGAAATCAAAAGTAAAATGTCTTTCCACTTGATAAACGGTTTCCAGTATATTAAACTTTTACCATTTCGGTTCTAACCTATGTCCGTCAGACTGAGGTTATAAGAGACGAGAATTCTTGTGACATACAGATATCTGATATACTGCTATTCGGCGTTCGTCAGAGGTAAGTTGTATGTGTATATCGTGTAATAGCCCCCGTCTCTGTTCAGTCTGAGAACGGTAGTCTATCGTGAACGGTAGTTCTTCTAGTCTCCTAGTTCCACTCTTATGTTTCTGCTTTTACTGTTCCACGTGTCACACGAGACTACCACTATAAGTGTGCAGTTTGTCTTACTGGTCGTAGAGTCAGACTCCCTTCCAGTTCCTCCACACTCTTTCCTACTGTCTGGAGTCTTCACCGATCGTACTTCTCCATCGTCTATTTATTAACACTTCCCCGTAAGCTCCGTCTTTCTGTTATACATTATTTTTCGAACTACGTGTACCCCATGTCACTCTGAAACACCGACCGCTCTTGATTTACTCCCGCACACTGAGGGACCACCGAACCTGCCCTTTCTTAGACGGGTGTCACGCCCTCTGGACCCAAACTAGGGACTTCACCCTTCTAGGAGACTTCCTCTGTTACCGTTGGGTAAGGTCATAAGAACGGACCTCTTAGGGGTGCCTGTCTCCTGGACCACCTGATGTTAGGTACCCCAACGTTTCTGTGCCTGTACTGACTCGTTGATTGTGAAAGTAAAAGAAAGTGTTATGTCCTTGATGTCTCTTTTTACTCCCGTACCGGTCCCTTGGAAATAAGTGAGTACACTTCTCAAACTGTAAATTACTCTTTCGAAGTCCTCAGACTTTTATAAATTGGTCGTTCTTTTGTGCTAGTTGAAACGAACTGTTTCTAGTAACGTGTTTTTCATAATTCCTCTCAAAGATAGTACAGAAGTTTAATTACCGTACAAAATAATCTTAGATAGACATAATTCGAGGAGAACACAAACACCTAAATGTAATCACTTAAAGTTATCCATCGTAATAATTGTGACGAATGATGATTATGGATGAAGAAAGGATTAAGAAGTCAAATATCGTACGAAAATTGAGGTAATCGAGGGTATTGAAAATTGATGGAATAAAAAAATAATAATAAAGGTAATGTCTCCTACTTTGACTTCGACTCGTTACAATTGGAAGTGTCCGAACGGAGTCTGAGTTTTAGGACCCTTATTTGTACTTGTGTCTTCGGAATTAACAATGATGCACTCGTAGGAGGAGAGGGGACACTGTAGCATGTTTCCTGGGGAGAGGGTTAAAGACCCACATTGAACCTGTACGGAGATACAGTAGTACCAGTCAAGACTGGGTTGGATGGACAGAGTCGGGTAAACCCGAATCTGTCTAGATATCTGTACTCGTATTTGTGGTTTACTAATAAAGAGTGTCGAGAACTCCAACCTTTTAGGTTCTAGTTCCACGACCGTCTCAGTTACAGATTACTAGGAAACGAAGGACCAAATTTCTTTGAGAGAAGAGTGACCAGAAGTGTACCGTCTTCCACTCGTTCGTGACACCCCAGAGAAAACATTTCCGAGGTGGGAGTACCTGTTCACTTTCAAAGAGTCAACACAGACTGAGAAACGAGTACCTGACATATCAGGTACCTTAAGAGGTCCGGTCTTATGACCTCACCCATCGGAAAGGGAAGAGGTCTCCTAGAAGGGTTGGGTCCCTAGCTTGAGTCCAGAGGGTGTTATGTCCGTCTAAGAAACGGTAGACTCGGTGTTCCCTTCGGGTTCTTATGACCTCACCTATCGGATAGGGAAGAGGTCCCCTAGAAGGACTGGGTCCTTAACTTGGACCCAGAGGACGTAACGTCCACCTAAGAAATGGTTGACTCGATTTTGGTGGAGGGTTTCCGAAATGGAGCTTTATGGTAGTACATCCCGTAATTATGTACTTGACACCTCCTGTGTTTATAAGTCAGATATTGTGATACTTTAAGGTAAAAGGAAAGAAGGACCTATTTCTTACAACTAACGTAAGACCTTCATAAAAAACCGGTCACTTTATATCCCCTTTAAGAAGACCATCCGGTAATTCTTTCTAAAAAGAGACCATTTTCCTATCACATTTTACTACCAGGGAACGAAGAACAAAAACACACGAGAACACACCTTTACATTATAAACCTCGACCCATCCATAGAGTAGTTGAGACTTTAGAACTCCTGTTTTCCGTTGTACGACTTCTACCTCCTTCCCTTCCCACGTCACGAGTCCAGAGGTACCACTTACGATCTTTTACAACGAGTCTAGAGTTCGGTTCTGACTTTCTGTCAACGGAGACAATGACCCTGCCGGCGACTGTCCCCCGGGAGTTACCAGTCAAGGAAACTCTACGCGGTTCACGTGTCAATGGAACGGATTTCGGTGCGGGGGAAGGATCCCACCGGTCTCAAGGAAGTGACTACCCGAGTCTCCGACATGTTAGGGTCGGAATAGTAACGTCATCTTCTATCGACACTCTCCAGTGAGTTGGTTGTCTGGGGAGTACCCCAGTCGACTCCCACGAGAACCCGGAGACACTGTCGAACCGAAGTGGGAGACGAGTCACCACGGAGAAATGAAAGGAGAGGTGTTGTAGTTAGAGTTTTTATTAAAGAAATTATTAGAGACTATTTAATTTTTATTAGACTCAGACGAAAGACCCCTTTGGTTGGAGTTTATCAGGGATACCGATAAAGCCGACTGACTTGTTTAGTACTTGGTAGATATAAAATCATCCGATTTTAAATAGGGTACCGAAGTTGATACTAATAAACCGTAAGTAGTGAAAAAAAAACAGGGTGATCAGTTTGTATCTTTTTTGATGACCAAAAAGGTCATCAGTACATACCTACACTCTCAGCCTGATATTTCTTTCTACTCACAGTTTCTTACCTACGAAAACTTGACACCACAACCTCTTCTGAGAACTCTCAAGGAACCTGACGTTCCTCTAGGTTGGTCAGGTAGGATTTCCTTTAATCAGGACTTATAAGTAACCTTCCCGAATACGATTTCGACTTTGAAGTTATGAAACCGATGGACTAGGTTTTTTAGACAAAGAAACCTTTTCTAGGACTATGACCCTTTCTAACTTCCGTCCTCCTCTTCCCCTACTGTCTCCTATTCTGCCAATCTACCGTAGTGACTGAGTTACCGGTACTCAAACTCGTTCGAGTTCCTCAACCACTACCTGTCCACCCTATGTTAACTCGCTGACTTGACTTGAGTTGTGACAAAACATGGATATGAGATTACAGAAGTTTTCACAAGTAACACAAAATACGGAGTGGTACAGACACAGAGGAGAGTCTAAGTGGTATTATTAACGTCGAATTACCTGTGAGTTATACACGAACAATTTTGGGTATAGATAAAATTACCCGGAGGGACCATCGAGTCGACCATTTCTTGGACGGACGTTACGTCATCAGGGTCTAAACTAAGGACCCAGTCCTTCTAGGGGACCTCTTCCCTATCCGATACGTGAGGTCATAAGAAACCGAAGGGACCACCGAATCCGTCATTTCTTGGACGGACGTCACACCTTCTGGACCCAAACTAGGGAGTCAACCCTTCTAGAGGACCTTCTCCCGTACCATTGGGTGACGTCATAAGAACGGACCTCTTAGGGGTACTTGTCTCCTCGGACTACCCGATGTTAGGACCCCAACGTTTCTTAGTCTGCACTGACTCGTTGATTCGTGTCGTGTATCGATAAAATTATGGACTACCAGTACTAGTACAAGATCATCCACTTGATAAAGACGTCTGGATGAAAAAAACTAAAAGTAAAAATGAAATAAAACGAAATGTTATGACATAACCAAAACGGTATGTAACTGTACTTAGACGGTGCCCACATGGACTCAAGGGTTAGGACTTGGGGGAGGGTGGCGGATGGGGTATAGTAGAGAGACCTAGAAGGGGCACGTGGTCGAGGTTCGTAGGACATAGGACATAGTTTGTATCTGACCGCTAAGCAAAGAATGTACTATCATATGTACAAAGTTACGGTAAGAGGGTTTAGTAGGGTGGGAGAGGGAGAGGGAGACTCAGGTTTTCAGACAAGATATGTAGACACAGAGAAAACGACAGAGTGTATGTCCCAATAGTAATGGTAGAAAGATTTAAGGTATATATACACAATCATATGACATAACCACAAAAAGAAAGACCGAATGAAGTGACACATATTATCCGAGGTCAAAGTAGGTGGAGTAATCTTTACTAAGTTTACATAAGAAAAATTACCGACTCATTATAAGGTAACACATATACATGGTGTCGAAAGAATAGGTAAGTAGATGACTACCTGTAGATCCAACAAAGGTACAGGACCGATAATATTTGTCACGATACTGCTTGTAACCTCATGTGCACAGAGAAAGTCAAGACCAAAGGAACCACACATACGGGTCGTCACCCTAACGACCCAGTATTCCGTCAAGATAAACGTTAAAAATTTCCTTAGAGGTGTGACAAGAGGTATCACCGATACGATCAAACGTAAGGGTGGTTGTCACATTCTCCCAAGGGAAAAGAGGTGTGGGAGAGGTCGTAAATAACGAACATCTGAAAACCTAGAGTCGGTAAGACTGACTACACTTTACCATGGAGTAACACCAAAACTAAACGTAAAGAGACTATTACTCACTACAACTCGTAGAAAAGTACACAAACAATCGGTAGGTATACAGAAGGAACCTCTTTACAGATAAATCAAGAAACCGGGTAAAAAACTAACCCAGCAAATAAAAAGACCTTAACTCGACGTCCTCAACGAACATATAAAAACTCTAATAAACAAACAGTCAACGAAGTAAACTATAATAAAAGAGGGTAAGTCTTCCGACAGAAAAGTGGAACGAATATCAAAGGAAACAACACGTCTTCGAAAATTAAAATTAGTCTAGGGTAAACAAATAAAAACGAAAATAAAGGTCATAAGACCCTCCACCTAGTATCTCCTAGGACGACACTAAATACAGTCTCTTACAAAACGGATACAAGAGGAGATCCTCAAAATATCAAAGACCAGAATGTAAATCTAGAAATTAGGTAAAACTCAAATAAAAACACATACCACAATCTTTCACTAGATCAAAGTAAGAAAATGTTCACCAACTGGTCAAAAGGGTCGTGGTGAACAATTTCTCTAACAGAAATGAGGTAACATATAAGAACGAAGGAAACAGCTTCTATTCCACAGGTATACACACACCTAAATAGAGACCCGAAAGATAAAACAAGGTAACTAGATATACAGACAGAAACACGGTCATGGTATGACAGAACTACTGACACCGAAACATCATCTCGGACTTCAGTCCGTTCAACTAAGGAGGTCAAGGTAAGAAGAAAGAGTTCTAACGAAACCGATAAGCTCCAAAAAACACAAAGGTATGTTTAACACTTTAACAAACAAGATCGAGACACTTTTTATGACGACCTTCGAACTATCCCTAACGTAACTTAGACATCTAACGAAACCCATCATATGAGTAAAAGTGATAACTAAGAAGACTAGGTACTTATACCATATAAAGAGGTAGATAATAAGTACAGGAGAAACTAAAGAAAGTAGTCACAAAATATCAAAAGACATATATCCAGAAATCAAAGAAATCCATCTATATAAGGATTCATAAAATAAGAAAAGCAACGTTACCATTTACCTTAACAAAGGAATTAAAGAAAAAGACGAAAGAGTAATAATCACATATCCTTACGTTCTCTAAAGACACACAACTAAAATATAGGACGTTGAAATGATATAAGTAACTAATCGAGATCATTAAAAGACCACCTCAGAAATCCCAAAAGATCCATCTTCTAGTACAGTAGACGTTTGTCACTCTCAAAATGAAGAAAAGGTTAAACCTAAGGAAAATAAAGAAAAAGAAGAGACTAACGATACCGGTTTTGAAACAGTAAATAGATTTAGTGTAAAAGAAAGAGAAAAAAAAAAAAATTCCTTAAAGTCATTTATGTGACTTTAGGTAGACTATGGTATAAATTCAAAAGATTGTTACTGAGTAGGGTTTAACTTTTAATCGTAAATCTACAAATCTTTTATTAAGATAACGACCAGGTTCTATTGTATAAAGTGATATAGTCCCAAGAATTACTTTCCATTTGGTTGGGACTTATAGTAAGAGATTTTTTTAGGATCAAGGGAGTCTTGATTATGTGTGTGTGTGTGTGTGTATATATATGTGTGTGTGTGTGTGCGTGTGTGAATATTTATGTGTGTGTGTGTGTGTTTGTGTGTGTGTGTACGTGCGTACGTATGATTCGGTGAAGTCAACACAGTCTGAGAAACACTGGGGTAACTGACACATTGGGTGGTCCGAAGAGACAGGTACCTTAAAGGTCCGTTCTTGTGACTTCGCCCAACGGTACCAGAGGACTTTCCCTAGAAGGACTCGGTCCCTAACTTGGGTGCAGAGAATACAGAGGACGTAACCGTCCACGCAAGAATCATGATCACGATGGACCCTTCGGGACATATATGTGTACGTGCATATATAGTTATTAATATATAAAAATTATGTATATATACAAAAGATCTTTATTATATTTTCTATTTTTATTTGTTTTCCGTATTTTTTCGTTATTTGTTGTCAGGATCCTGTTTTAAGGTAGTGACGGTGAATGTCGTCATATCAGAACTCGTATAATGAATTCGAAAACTCTGAGTCATGAAAGTCGATATTTTACCCGTTTTAGTTTACAATATTCCGGCGAAGTTCAAAGAATATTTCAACATCAAGTCCGTAAATGAGGATTCCAACAGACACGAGAGAGAGACAAAGTCCTAGATTACGATTAAAACCGGATCTTATAAAATAGTCCTACAAAAGAGACAACCAATGATGTGGGAGGGAGACAATAAAGGACTCTGGTACTGATAACGGGACTGACGGACCTTCGACTAGACATAGACTGTGGACTACGAAGGACATCTTATGAAGAGAAGAGTAAGTATCTATAAGACAAAGTAACAAAAGTGTACCCGACGTGACTCATTGACACAAAAGGATGTTCTCTCCAGAAGACCGTTCGTTCATCCACAAGTGTAAAAATACATTTTAAATTACATACGTTTATAAAAAATTTTTTGGAATGGTAAATAATTAACAGAAGATACTCGTTCCATTCCCCGAAGGGGACACAGAGTCACCATTTCTTAGAAGGACGTTACATCCTCTACACCTAAACTAAGGACCCAGTCCTTCTAAGGGACCTCCACCAGTGCCGCTGAGTGAAGTCATAAGAACGGACCTCTTAGGGTACCTATCTCCTCGGACCACCTGTGTCTCAGTACTCCTCAACCTGTACTGACTTCGCTGAATCGTGTCGTGTGGTACCTCACTCCATGAAATCTATGAGGTATTCGAAATCAGAAACATCGGTGGAATGTTTCGTTCCTTAGTAAATAAGTAAAAGGTCTACCTCTTTCATTCCGAATCCCGTTAGTTCATTCATGGGTTACACCGAGTGAACTCATCACTCAGTCATAAGTGTCGGTCTTGAGGTACTGGGGCTTCCGACATAGTAAGGGAGCTGTGGTGAACCGTTTACCTTTCTCTCTCTTTGTGTTTGACACTTGTTTTTCTATTGACAAACATTAAGGAGTAAGTCTCTATTCGATCTGTATCCAAAAAACAAAACAACACGGACAAAAAATACTCTTAGTTCCAGACGTTCTCCGAATTAATTGTCACTATATAAAAATTTTAGTAAATTGTATCTGGATTATCTTCTTACTACCCGCTACAACTATAACGTTGGAGTAAAAGTTTTCCTTAATCATTAGGGGTACTGGAAGAATTGTTGACCTTTTATACGTCACGAACCATTATTGAGTTTAAATCTCTTTTGAACCTTACTAACCTGTCATTTTCTAAACGACACAAAACAAGAAAGTCTTCTTAGTCTGGATCCCTTCTCCATATCTTTGTATCGTAAAGTAAAAGGGGTTGACTAACTAGTCTATTGTACAGTTGGTGTACCTCCCGTAAATATAAACCTTACAAAATCCTTCTCGTATGACGGTCGTTGTGTTCTGGAATTATTTATGTTAAACTATTTTTCTGTGGTTTCAAGTCGAAAACGAGGATTCTCATGTTATATTAGGTCGAAATAAATCATTTCTTAGTAAGTGTGTCTGACCTCGGAGTTAAATGTCAAGTATTTCCTTGTTTTTGATAACTTATACTCTTCTTTCTAAATAAAAGATCGCTCTATAATTTCACTACTGTGTCCGACTTACTAGTCCCTCCTTCCTCCAAAATTTCCTCTTTCTACTTCCTTATCAAAGGTCGTACTTCTTTTTATAGTAAAAAATTTGTCACAAAAATTTGATTTTCCCTGTACCACTGGTCATTGTACGTTTTTACACACACACCCCCCCCACCCCCTGTGTAAATCTTAAATGATTAACAACCGAGATAGGACACTACATTTATAATAAGAGAAAAATGACCACTCCTTTGACTCCGTGGAGACCCAATTCACTGTGTGTGTCGTTAAGGTGTCGACTACTCACTACCTACATCCGTAATTCGGTTCTTTGTGTCGAAGTCTCAGACACGAGGATTGGTGTAGGAACAGACGGTAAGTGTCTTGGAAGGGACTCTAAGAACTTACACCGTCCTTTCAATTCGATCAAAGATTCATAGACTGTCTGACAAGTGGATATAAAAGAAACTAAGGATAGTGCTGAGACTCTTCATCGATCATAGTGGGTACAAACTTTCTCCTTCTTCCTCCCTTGATCTTTCCTACCGGTAGAACACGTTCCGGTGGGTTTAGTATTTAATATATCGACTCTAAGTTCGAGTCCGACGTAGTTTGTAACTGTGGTATGTAACCGATGGAAACGAAAATGAGAGACTCATGGGTAGTAAAAGTACTCTTTCACCATTTCTGTTTCTTCTCCTCTAAATTTGTGGAAACAGAGATATGCGTTTTCTCCCTATTCCTATGCGACTTGTATACTCCTTTCAGTTGAGTCGACTTATCGAATGGAGACTCGTACATACCACCTGTTCTTTGTGTGACGAACCACGAATCATTCAACAGAAGAATGTTTCTTTAAGAGACAGACCATCCGTAGGATCCGCTTATAGGTTACTAACATTTTGACACTCACACTTATTCTTTACCACGGCTCTTCCTCCACCATCGTCATAGGAGTTTTCTCCGGTACGCTAATTTTTTTTTTAGACATAGATATAGAGGTGATAATGAGACACGGTCCACGACCCGATCCGGAAGTGTACATAATAAAAAGTATACATAATATTAAAATAAAAGTAACCTTATATCGACTAAATGTTTAAACACAATCAAAGACGATATATCGTTTCTCTTATTCAATATCTAAAATATCTAAGAAAAGGGTATATCCAGTAACGTCTCATGACTCATCTCAAAGGAGACGAAATGTCATCCAGGAATAATCAATATGTAAAATATGTATCATAACACCTATACAGTTAGGGTTAGAGGGTTAAATAGGGAAGGGACAGGGGTAGGGATGGGGGAGTGGGGTCCATTAATGAGATACGTACAAGTGTGCTCAGGACACTGCATCCCTGACAATGACGAAGTAAAGTGTTTATCCCTTTGTTTTAAAGTGTTCGAGTCTCAATCTTACGTAACACGTATCAGCGTGTGGTTCTTCAGTACCTTAAGTTTGGGTAGAACTGAGGTCCCGATCTCCCTTTTCGGCGATAAAAGATAATCCATCTAAGGTTTTAGAGTGATGTCCGAATTCCATGGATGTATGTCAGAGGAATGGCATGGGACCCAACTGTCTTTACATTGATTATACATGTCTTACATGTCAATTACAACCTTAGTCTTTCAATTAAAGAAGTTACTAAGTTGTAAGTTGTTTGTACGTGTCTTAGGAGAAATGCACGTTTCGCGACAAAGTTCTTAATCCCTGTGTCACCATTTGACATTCGATACGATCAAAATTTGGTATCACTTTCCCATTTTCGTATTTCATACATGATATACACACACACTACACACACAAGTCAGTACAGGTTGAGAAACACTGAGGTGCCTTTCATCGGATCCTCCGAGGAGACAGGTACCCGCATAGGGTCGTTCTTATGACGTCACCCAACAGTAAAGTAGGAGGTCCCCTAGAAGGGCTAAGTCCCTAACTTTGAGGTAGAGGACACCGAGGACGTAACCGTTCACCCAAGAAATGGTGATCCGACTGACCCTTCGGTCACTATTCACGAAACTTCTTCTTCTTTTGTCCTATAACACAAGGTTTCATAGTCCCTTCGTCTCGGAACAATCTTTTGTTTCTGCACTGCTGTGACCCCCTTTGTGGACTTACTTCCTACTCCCTCTTGTAAGTCCTTTCCGGTGCAGAGACTCCGGTGCTCCTCGGTCCACGTCCCCACTGTACCACGTCTACTATATCGTCTCCTACTCCCACTGGCTTTTCCGTCTCCCTTCGTATACCCCTAGTCGTCCCCGGTTTGAATTTCCAGGAACACCCGACACTTAAATAAAACTCACACTCGGTAAAATCCCCGTAAAACTCGTCCTCCCATTGTACTAGACTCAGTTCGAATTTTTAAAGTCGAACCGAGTCGTCCTGGAACCCCGTCCTCCGGTACGTCGAGAGATCCGCTTCCAACCACCCCTCGTACCTGATCACGGTATCGGCACCCTTACCTCTCCTCAACCCCTCCGTTATGAGACTCTAATCCTGCAAACGTGACCTCAGTAGTAGTTTCAGAGAGGGACCTTAGTTCGATGTGTACTTTGTTTTAGTAATAGTCCCTGGTGAAGGTACACACGACACGATTCAGTGAAGTCAGCACAGGTTGAGAAACACTGGGGTCCCTGACATCGGGAGGTCCGAGGAGACAAGTACCCTAAAAGGTCCGTTCTTATGAATTCACCCAAAGGTAAGGGAAGAGGTTCCCTAGAAGGGTTGGGTCCCTAGTTTGGCTACAGAGGTCGTAACGTCCGTCTAAGAAACGACGACTCGGTGGTCGCTTCAGGGAGGGATCAAATGATACTTACTAATGTGACGACACTAGACTTGAAGGACACTGACCTTGTACTGAAGGATTGTAGTTTGTACTACTCGGATCTCTATTAGATCTTCCACCCAAACACCCGTATGTTAGACCTCACTCACTCTCCTTGACCTACGACCCCTTGTGGTCCTTTGTCGGACGAAGTCGTACAAGAGTCATTCCCACCAGAACGGTTCCTTCACGTTACGTAGGTAGAGGTGTGGTCCTTAGTTTGACGAAAAGTCTAGTGACGAGTCTCACCGGGTCGTACAAACGTTGAATTTTACAAAACGACATGAGGGTCTCGATTATTAGAGAGTAATAATGATGTTAAACTACTAATATACTAACACGTCACCCCGGATTTTAAATGGGTAATAAGGGATCCACACGTTTTCTTACCTCGATATTAAAAAAAAGATATTTACTAGTTTTATAAGAATGTTCGAAAATAAGAGCCTTCACCTCCCCCACTTTTCTACTCTGGTTATTAGTGATGAAAGAAGAAACTCTATTGCCAAAAAAAAAAAAAAAAAAAAGTGATTGAATGAGAGAAACCTCTCTATTTTCCTACTTTAAGTTTGTTAGGTTAGCCCGACCAAAAAAAAAAAAAAAAAAAGGAGGTTTCCTAGAGGAGAGAAGGAGAGGGACCGTACCGTAAAACCACGCTCTCTTTGAGTGGATTACAGTTAGTTTTCTCCGTAAGACCGACCGTGATACAGGAGTGACCAAAGAATCATCACACCAACCAAACCAGAAATACGTAGACAAAACGAAACCTTAAAACAGAAATTTCAATTTTCTTTTGTAAATAGAGATGTCTACTGACTTAAAGTAAGGAAAATATCGACTCATTATAAAGTAATATATATATATACAGTATATATGTAATATATATATATGTGTGTAATATGTATATATAAATATAGAGTGTCGAAGAAATAGGTAAGGAGACAGTTACCTATAAAATCGACGAAGGTATAGGAAGGACCGATAACATTTATTATACATTGCTTATGACCCTACGTACACAAAAGAAAAACTTAATACTACAAGAGTCCCAGATACAGGTCCTCACTCTCACGACCCAGTACACCATCAAGATAAAAATAAAAAAATTCCTTGGAGGTACTGTATATATGTGGTGGTGTCCATTTTGTCTGTCGATTACCCTTCGACGACATATCATGTCCTTCGAGTCGACGTGTGAGACACTACTGGATCTACCCATCCTACCCCCGCCAACCTCCAGATTCCTCCTCTATATACATACGGACATCGACTAAGTGAAACAACATGTCGTCTTTGATTCTGTTGTAACATTTCGATGAGATAGGGTGAAAATTTTCTTCACACAGATATCCGTACAGAAGTAAAATTCGTGCTACAACCGTGGATGATAACTTTAGACAGTACGATCTGATAGCGTAGCAGAGAATGGAACTCCATGAGGTCTTACTCGTCTGAGTAAGACCGGTGTCTGAACACGCCCAGGTGGTACGCCAGTCGTGGAGACCACCAGCGACGGGTAAACCTTTGGGGATCCCGAGAACGTTAAATACGCCTCTGAGAAGAGACCTACGAAGAGTAGACGAACGACGAGAGGTCGGGACAGGGTAGGGGTCTGGTAGGTCTACCTCGTCTTCTGTGAAGAAGATAAGAGGGTGGTGGAGAGACCCGAAAGAAACGACAAAAGGGAAAGATCGGAGGGGAAACCAGTCTTGAGAAACTCCTTCCACCCGTCATATAGAGTAAGTGGGTCTCTTGGAGGTTGAGAAAGAGGAAAACTGTGGCACTCCTCACCATAGATCCTGATCTTTCCAGAGATCAGGAGGAGGGGTGGTCGGAGGTAGAGAAGAGGAAACACCGAGATCTAAAGTGGAACGAAGATCTTAATTACCATCTTCCCTACTGACCTTGTTTGGACAAATGTCTATATCTTTTTGTACACTACTCCACGGGAAACCTATACTACCGGAAAGTAGTCCGTCGGTACCTTTGTTCGTTCACGAATAGAGACGAATAGAGACGAGACTTGATACACACCAACCAGAGTACCAAAGTAAGGATCCTCCGTCAGATGGAGGACAGACAGTTTCAAGAATCCCCAATTCACGTCGGGGTCTTCTGTGAATTTTTCATGTCTCGTGAGACTCGTACATTTTCTTGTTCTGTCCCTATTGATTATAAAATCTCTTCAAATACACGATCTCTGACGATCCTCTAAATGTATGTAAAAGGTTTAATTACGTTGATTTACGTTAGAGAGGTAGTCATCAAGTCATTATCTCTGAAGGTCTCAGAGTCAAGTTATATCAATATGTAAATGACTTCAGGGTGTCTATGAAGTTTGGGGTTTACAGATGAGAAGAGACATGTCTTATAAGAGTGAGGAGTAGGGGTAAAATCACCTACAGTATAATATCCGAATCTAATAACAGGTAGGTTAGCATCCGAATCTTTCAAACATTAGTATGACGTGACGAGGAAGACGGATTCGTCTATAATAGAATTTCAAAGACGGTGGAATTATATAAAGTGGAGAAGTAGAAGCAAGGAGGTAGATAAGACAGTGACCGAACTAAATCTGTAAATAGTTGAGGGTAAGACTTTTGAGATTATCTTCGGATTAACCCGACAAAGTAAAGGACGAGGTGTGTGGTATTTCGCTCGAAAGATTGTGTATCTAAACTACGATAGTAGGTAAGTGTGAATTATAAGAAATCACCAAGAGACAAGGAGGAAATATTTCAAGTAGGGGAATCGTACCGAACTTTTCGGGGGACCGGAGGAGAAACGTCGGAATGACGTTACGAAAGACCGTAAAGTGTGAAAGCACGGAAACGTGAACGGAAAGGGAACCGAATTTTAGAGAAAATGAATACAGAGTAAGGGACAGTAAGATGAGTAGACGGTTTTACTCGGGTTCTCATTTCGAAAAGACTACAGGGTTAATTCTAGTTGGGTAGAAGGAAACACGAAGATGTTTAGGTACATAGTGTCCTACAACGTAGGTATCAATAGGTCACTATAAACACAAACCTAGTGATTACGGGTCTTTTCAGAGACCCAGAATCAACCTTGGTTGTCTATAAGTTGTAGGTGTGACTTTCTTTCTGTTTCTTCCTCTCTTTTCCTTTCTTCTCTGTTTCCTTTTTATATGTCACTACCCTTTCCTCCTCTCTGTCTCCTCTTTCTCCATCTTCACCTCCTTCTCTCTTTCCTTTCAACTCCTTCTCCTTTCTGTCCGTCCGATATCCTAATAATCGGTTCTACCGATACGGATGCAATATTCTTACGGTGAGAACAAGACTCTCATTCTCCTTCCGTTCGTACTCTAGACGTTTCGTACAAACTCATCAATAGTTGGGACCTCGTGGAGGTCCAGTGAAGAGACCAAAAGGGTGAACTCGGTTTGGTTCCGAACGACCCGTAGGAGGTATGTTTGGTGTCACTCTCTCGTCGACGTCATTTACACGAACCAAGATAATGACAATAAAAGTTCTCTCTACTTAGTTTTATGGACGATAGGTGTAGGTTCTGGTCAATAGTCTGGACCGTCGAGGGTCTTGCAACGGACTGGAGGACCTAACGGTAGACCCACGAACGGTATGTAAGTCGATCGCGTCCGAGGGACGGACTGGTAACTTAAGTAACCGGACCTCTGGGTTCGTCACTCGATGAGTCTTCGGTCTGTGGTAAGTAGTGTTCGAATTTGTTCTCGACCTTCAGTCTGCGATACCATCTACACACTGATGTTCCTTTTCCTTGATACACTTGTGTTATTCCGATAACTAAACTAAATACCTTTATTTTATAATGAAACGCTAAGATCTCGACGAGAACACGGTATAACTGGAACAGAGGAGATTTTGGGGAGAAGGAATGTTTATAAATAGGACCTCGATTGTATCTAGGCTATTATTACGGCTATTACACTGTCGCAGTTGGTGTCGTCGTTAGCGTCAGTTATTGTCTCTCCCGTGGAGTGGTCCCCAGTCTATGATTTCTGTGACATATCTTCTCCCTTACTCTAACAGTTGCATTCAAAAGTCCTATCCGTAATCATACAGGTCAAATATCTTCCTCGTGAGAACCTCTTCACCCTGGGTGGAGACACGAAGGTCAAAACAAGTTCCAGTGTAGTCTTCATTTGTACAACCCAAGTAGGGGAGACACCCAGGGGTAAGGGAATCTCCTTCAGGGGAGTAAGTGTTTACCGGGACCCCCGGAGGTGCTGAAGTGGTCATCGACGAAAGGACTGAGTAGTGACACGAGAGTAAGGCGGTCACTGTTCGGAAACCGAAAGGCAAACGCGGAACGAGGATTCACAGAACAACTGGAAACACAAACGACTAGAAGAACGGATCTCGTAGGAGTCAGGAAAGGTGCCGACCGATGAAGTTAAGACGGGTGCAGCATAAGAGTCTCCATCGAAAAACCGGTCAGACCTTATTAGAGTACTATCAGACGGGTGGGAGGAGGGTCGGGTTTACCGTCTATAGTGGTAGTCGAGACCGCAAAACTATAGTCTAAAATTTTGTATGTGATCTAACACTGAAAAATATTAGTGAATCTTTTATCCTCCTTGTTCGCAATAGAGACAAAATGACTACTCCTTTCACTCCGATTCTCTTACAAAGTCGTTAGTTATATCTTTTAATCATTTACATCTGGTTATACTCGAGTTTTAAGGACGACCCGTGAAGGTGACGGAACAATAGAGACAATACCCTGGAGTGTAGATTCGAAAATTAAAGTACAGATTGTTATTAAGGTGGGTGGAAGAGGACACCACAGTTTTATTAATGTGTTTTAAAATTCAAAAGTTTTATAGTGAGTAGAACCGACCAAATATGTGTCAGTCTTTTATTTCCTTAATATACATATATACATATATATATATATGTGTGTGTGAATGCCTATTTATATACAGAGAGACATGTATGTATGTGTGTATGTATATATTTGATAAGGTAATGACGTTTATAAATTCAACTACGAATTTATTTGAGAAAAATTTTTTTATATATATAGGAACAACGAGTAAATAAACAACCATAGTAGTGTACCGAACACCTTAAAATCAAGGGGTTTGTCCCTAACTTGAGTTCGTGAGTCGTCACTGTTGCACCTCACGATGTGACTTGGTGGTCCCTTAAGGTCTTTTGAGAGAAAAACGAACTTCTTTCGTCGAGTATCTAAAGACGTATTACAATTTCGACTAGNATTTGATAAGGTAATGACGTTTATAAATTCAACTACGAATTTATTTGAGAAAAAATTTTTTATATATATAGGAACAACGAGTAAATAAACAACCATAGTAGTGTACCGAACACCTTAAAATCAAGGGGTTTGTCCCTAACTTGAGTTCGTGAGTCGTCACTGTTGCACCTCACGATGTGACTTGGTGGTCCCTTAAGGTCTTTTGAGAGAAAAACGAACTTCTTTCGTCGAGTATCTAAAGACGTATTACAATTTCGACTAGAAACAGACAATGGAAAACTTTAAGGAAGATCGAAAAGTACTATCAACTTACTCTAAAACACTATAGAAAGAGTCTGAGTATAGACATAGATATATAGATATGTATATGTACATAAACTACATCTACTAAGTTCACAACCCAACTCTGACTGTCCGATCGATTTTCCCTCTCTTTCTTTTTCGGATCAAATAAAGACACAAGAGAACAACCAAAGAGTCTCTCGAAAGGTAACTGAACTAAAATTAATTCAAAAGAAATTCGGATTCTCAAGACCCTTCGACTCACTCATACCCACGGTCCACCCTGATACGGTCCTTGAGGGTCTAGATTAAAAATCTTAAGAAGAAGTATCGCTTGTAAGTGATGTGTCTAGGATAACTGTTTACTGGACCTAGGTCGACTCTCACAACCAACTAGTAAACACAAACCACAACAGTTTCCACAGTCACAATCGTCCTTACGACTTAACAGTGGACCGGGGACCCAGTCTCTCCGTCGGACTACAGTCCGTCCCTCCCGACCTGGCCCACAATCATCTCCACTCAAAACGATGATTGTTGGACACACTGGAAGTCCTACGACCACGTTAAAGGATTTAAAGTGAAGACAGCCAACCGTTCACTTGATTTATCTGACAATATCTGTTTTACTTTCCTTACTTTCGACATACAAAGACCTCAAAATAAATTTCGTCCGTTATTCGAAATATGTAGAGACACAAAAACAACAACAAGTCAGCGATTCAGTACAGGCTAAGAAACACTGGGGTACTTGACGTCGTGCGGTCCGAAGGGACAGGAAGTGGTAGAGAGACTCAAACGAGTTTAGGTACAGGTAAACCAACCACAACGGTAGGCTAGTAGAATAGGAAACAACGGGGGAAGAGGAGAATGGGAGTTAGAAAGGGTCGTAGTCCCAGAAAAGATTACTCAGTCGAGAAACGAAATTTACTTCTCTTTATTTTCATTCTAAACAACATTTGTGTGTTGAGAAGGAGGACAGACCTTACATAAAGTGGGAATTGACAGACCCATTAAAGATGAGTTGGGAGTTCTTTCGTAAATAATTGACGGAGTGATTGCGAAAGTGAAAGAAGTGCAACGGGATCGGCCGGGGCAGAGACACGAGTGTCAAAAGATACAGAATAGACTCTGACAGTTAATGAACTCCAGTCCCTAATACGGGAAACGATAAAGACATTCGGACCATGTAACCGTCTTAGCGGAGAGATCAGCTACTTGTTAGCTATTCACATTTGTTTAGTTACATCCCTATTTACCTACGATCTATCCTTGTTATTCCTTATCTTTGTCCACAGGATGTGAACGTGTCACCAAATTTAAAAGGTATAACACTTTAACAAAGAAACAAACAAAACCAAGGAGTATGTCTATTCTTGTCCCTCCTAGTCTCTGTTGGATTCAGTGGGTTCCTTTTTCAGTATAGGGTCCAGTGGCCGTTTCCACCACCTGTCAAGACCAGTAGACCCCGCCCTAGACGAGAGAAAAGCTTGTGGTCCGGAGTCCGGTAGGTGTCATCAAGAGTTGTAGAGTACTACGTCCATTGTAAGGTGGAAAGTCCTTTCCTGTCCATCCACGGGACTTTTACCGCTTCCGGACCGGTGACACCAACTGTAATATGACCCGACCGGTTTTTGAAACAAGACCAAAAAGAAATACGAAAATACCTTTTTAGACTTACTTGAAAGACCAGTTGGGTTACGTTATATAATTTGATTTTATCTCAGTCCGACGAACTGACTGAGTACGTACATCCTTTCCGAGGAATTGTAAATAAATCATAAAGTCTCATAAGTTTTACATAATTGTTCAGACAAAAACGAAACAAAACATTAACACTTCGGGTCTCTTTGTTCGGGACTCACTTTTCACACCAGTCCCGGCGTTCGACTAGTTATCGGCCTAGAACTCGGGTGTGTAGAGGACCGAGGACTGGAATGACGAACCACCCGTGATTTCACGGACTCTCACTTGAATGTGGAGGTAAGTGGTCCTTACTGGAACGACTTATATGTTACATTCACAGGACCACACCCACTGCCTAATAAACCAGTGGACGGATAGGGTCGTCTGTACTGAAAACACTCAAGAAGGATTGAACATCGTCCTCACCACCTTTCCAGTCTCACCGGATCTCTGTGTTGAGGGTTTGAAGTTCTTCGTCAAAGGTCGGAGGAGGACACCTCGTGTACCAGGTCCTTTTGTGAAAGTGTGTCTCGACACCTTTGCTAGAATACAAATCGGTCACCAACCGAAGTCATCAGTCATTTCCGAGCACTTGTCTCTTCCTCGAACTGGACTAGACTTGAGATGTTGAAGGAAGTCTAACAAGTCCTTTTTTTTTTTAAACAAACACATATACACACAACACACACCTATCTTTCTCTTTATTCTCTCTTCTTACAAATTTCGTTCATACAGTTCTACAAATATTACTTACTTTGAATTTACTTTTGTTTTCATGATAAAAAAAAAGTTTAAAAAATATCTAAACTTATGATAGTTTTATGTTTGGTTTTTCATTTTTTGTGACTTTTAATTTGTACCTATTTTAATGAACCCCAACCCGACACTTCAGTAGGTAAGAACACGCCCGTTAATCTTTAATTACCCTGTCGGTAAATGTGAGTGTCCGTCCACCCGGATACTCGGTCAGTGTAGACATTTCACCGTCCGGGTGTTCTTGATCGTGGGGTCTTCCCAAACGGACGAGGGCCACAGTAGTCGACCGGAGACTACTGAAGACGTGTCGGTCGTGGTGAGACGTTCGAGTTTAGGTGGAGACGTGAAAGAGTCGGACGACAGGGACCACATATATTGTCACCTTGAGTAAAACAGAGTGAGGTTTCGGTTAACGTAGGGTGACCTAATCCGAAAGGTTATTTCTGTGTGACCCATTCATGAATCCCCTTTTTACGATTCATATGACATATGACTTGTGTCATAAGTCTAAGGTCACAACCTCTTTACACCCACTCCAACTCCAACCAGTACGAACCTCTAGTTTCACTCACGGGTCTCGAACTGAGATAACGGGGACTGACGTCTAGACCAGTGTCGTCTACCTTGGTCCCACTCCTAAGCCCCTCGGTGTCTCCTATTGGTCCGTCCAACCTTCAGGGTCTCTTCAGTAAGAACGAGTTTCCGTCGTAGTCCTACCTTGGAAGAAAATTCATCCCTACCACTCCACAGTTCCCCGGTCCTCTTCTTACGTCCCCTGTCCTTCCTCCGTCCCACTCAGACCGACTGCGATCGACGTGACTTATACTTGGGTAGACTTTACTTCACCAGCCGAAACGGTCGTTCTTGTAAACGTAACTCTAAGGAGGTAGGGGGGAGACAATGAGATAATACTCTCTTACCTTGCGTCTCACTGTGGCTCGATTGTTGTCGGTTGAATAGATTTACTATTACTGCGATTAATGACCGGACTTCTTTTAGAAAATCAAGTTCACTTTATAAAGTGTTTGTAGTAACCGTCTTAAACACACCCCAATCGTCAAGAGAATGGTTAGTTCCCGGAAAAAGTAAGGTTCTCTTCTTAATTGTGAGACGTCCGTCAGACGCCTAAACCATCGTACTCTATCAGATTCGTACCGACGTCTTCTCTCTTCTTCCCTCCAAGACACTTCCAGTCCCACAGTGTCCGACTCTGTCCACTCCGACCTATCGAGACATCCCACACTAATTGGTCTGACACAGGAACTGAAATTTGTCGGGTAAAGGGTGAATTCACGTTCCGAGTAAGTCGACTGTTTGGTAATTGAGTAAAACCTTACGAAAATGACTACCATTTTAGCAATCTTACGTCTCTGTTCCTTTCCTACCCCAGACACCCGCTCCTCTATCCATGTGTCGATCGGTCAGACCCCAACTCTTTCACGGACCTTCTATCACTCTCCCTTCTGAAACGTTCTCTAGAGATGTTGTTTGAGAGTTTCACATTAGAGGTCTGGTGGTCGTCGTCGTAGTGGACCCTTGAAAAACTTTATGTATAAGGGTCCGGGAAATGGTTATAGATAACTTAGTCCTTGAGACTCTCGTCACGGGTCGGTAGACATAAAATTGTTCGAGCAAGTCACAAAAACTACACGAGATTTCTTTCTCTTGGTGCCCACTGTGAGTTGAAGATTCAAGGACGTTTTCCGGTCTCTACCGTAGTCTGGGACTCCAAGTCCCTCCGGTTTTCTTCTGTACCCCTGATTATTTTTTATTAAGACAAGTTTTCTCGACCTTCTTTACCCGGTCTTTTTAACCCTTTCCTCATGTACTTCCGACATATAACAATGAGACGAATAAATTGAATATACGTATCATATAGTACTATTTGCGACCCGACCTACTTCGTGTTCGACCTTAGTTTCAATGACCCTCTTTATGGTTATTGGAGTCTATACGTCTACTGTGGTGGGAATACCATCTTTCACTTCTCCTTGATTTTTCGGAGAACTACTTTCACTTTCTCCTCTCACTTTTTCAACCGAATTTTGAGTTGTAAGTCTTTTGATTCTAAGACCGTAGACCAGGGTAGTGAAGTACTGTTTATTTACCCCTTTGTCACCTTTGTCACAGTCTGAAATAAAACCCCCCTAGGTTTTAGTGACGTCTACCACTGATGTCGGTACTTTAATTTTCCGTGAACGAGGAACCCTCTTTTCAATACTTCTGTCGAACAATTTTTCGTCTCTGTAATGAAACGAGTGTTTCCAGGTAGATCAGTTTCGATACCAAAAAGGTCTCCAGTACACGCCTACACTCTCAACCTGACACTTCTTTCGACTCGCGGTTTCTTAACTATTAAAACTTGACACCACAACCTCTTCTGAGAACTCTCAGGGAACCTGACGTTCCTCTAGGTTGGTCAGGTAGGGTTCCTTTAGTCAGGACTTACAAGTAACCTTCCTGACTACGACTTAGACCTTGAGGTTATGAACCGGTGGACTACCCTTCTCGACTGAGTAAACTTTTCTGAAACTACGACCCTTTCTAACTTCCGTCTTCCTCTTCCCCTGCTGTCTCCTATTCTACCAATCTCCGTAGTGGGTGAGTTACCTGTACTCAAACTCATTGGAGACCCTCAACAACTACCTGTCCCTCCGGACCACACGACGTCAGGTACCACATCGTTTCTCAGTCTGTGTTGACTCACTGACTTGACTTGACTTGACTCCCCATTAGTACCTATCTTTCATACTCTTTGGACTCTTTCTTGAGATTTTGTAAGATTGAAAATCTCTTGACCTCGTAATACTACTCGGTCGTTTCTTCCTTCATTTACTTTTTCTCTCCTTTCTCACCACAGAACTCTTCTTCGTCACTTACCCTACAAGGAACCTTGTCTCTCCTTACTGGACCCAATTCACAACGACTATCTAGTTCAGTTTTATCCTGGTTTCTCCCTGGAGACCCAAATCTTGTACGTCAATAACCACTCTGACCATCCTGGATAGAATAACTTTCTATAGGTAAGTTACTCTACCTATAGATTGACTTTAACCAGTTCTCTGTTGCACTTCTTCCTTGATCACTGGTATAGAATTAGTAAAAAAAGAACCTCAATACTATACGACATCTCGAAGGGACCACCGAGTCATCATTTCTTAGGTGGAAAGTTACGTCCTCTGTACCCAAGTCATAGCCCAACCCCTTCTAAGGGACCTCTTCCTTTACCGTTGGGTGAGATCATAAGAACGGACCTTTTAGGGTACCTGTTTCCTCGGACTGTCCGATTCCAAGTATCCCAGTACTTTCAACTTGTATTAAATCACTGATTTTGTTGTCATACCATACAACATGAGTTATACGTCATACTACGTTCCTCATACTCAATATACACTGGATACTTAAGTAGAATCTCCGTTTTTTGAATAAAGATTCCACGGTATTAAGTGAGGTAGGAAAAGACTTGAGATTATATAAGTCCTTGAATTTTTCGTATAAAAGAGGGGTAAAGTTATAAGTAAATAAACCGTGGGTAATATAAAGATTGGTGTCGGAATATTCCTTTCATGACTATTTTGATTCCGCGGTTCTCGACTCCATTAAACGGGTTCCAGTGCATTACTTCTTCATGATGGTGAAAGATTTCCTCCTACTCGTAAACCCTTTTAAGCCCCAAATATAAAGAAACAGGGAACCCCGATGTCGAAGTAGAAGTGGTTGAAAGGAGACTATCACCCAAGTCTTCATCCTATCGAAAGCAATCCCAAGTCCTCTAAAAGACTCGTCAAGGACGTCTCTACTTTTGGAACCGATGTCGACGTTTTATTTTATATACCACGCACGAGGACGTAAACGGACGAGGACCTAAAGGAGATCCAACCGTTTATTAATAAAAGAGTCAGAAAGTGTATGTGGGAATAAAATTTTCGACCTTCTCTTTCGACAAAAAATTCATTTTTTTTTTTTCACCATAGAGAAAATATTCCTTAGACACACACATGTGTATTACAAAGTACCATTTCATTTATTTTATCGATGTTTCTCTTATAACTCCCTTACGTTTTATAAATCAGAAGACGTAAATTGAAGTTGTAAAAGACAGGGTCCTCTATACAAAATAAAGTAAAAAAATAAGTGATGATAATTTGTGACATTACGTTTAATAAACGGAAAGTGGTCGAGGTACAAGAAATATACTAGTATTTATTATTTTATCTGTAATAGAGTCTGGATATGACCAGGTATCCTACCCTATTTTGAGCATCAGTCCGTCGGATCCAAATTCAAAGTCGAGTTGGAAACGAGAACATAGAGTCAACGAAAAGAGACCGGAGAATATTTCTCGATGAATGTGTTTTAGTTTATTCTGATTTCTTCTCTCAGACACGATAAGACAGAGGAATAATAAGTAGAGTAATAGGGTCTAGGGTAGGAGAAAAAAAGACTCTATGACTTTATCGGAGATTTAATAAAAGGATGCAGTGTAAACGGGAGGAAGTTAGGTAAAAAGGTGTGATACCACGTTCACTGAAATGTTTTGTGTTTTGGACTAGTACAGTGAGAAAATTAAATTTATAGAATTTCCACCTATAAGTAACTTAAAATTCTTGTTACATAAATTCAGTAAGAATAAGATCGGGAAAGATTAACATATAGAAAGAGACGCAGAAGAGAAATCCTGACACAGATGTGACCGGTACAACAAAAAGACTGAAGAGTACTACAGGGTAGACAGACCTTTCGACCACCTGGATAGGGAGTAAATCATTAATTAACGATGGATAAAAAACTACGAACGAGTAACTTTCCTCTCGATATTGTTTGGATCTATCGTATAACTTTTCGTCTCTGTAGTGAAACTATCGTTTCAAACATATCAGTTTCGATACCAAAAAGGTCATCAGTACATGTCTACACTTTCGACGCGGTACTTCTTCCGACTCACGGTTCCTTAACTACGAAATCTTGACACCACAACCTCTTCTGAGAACTCTCAGGGACCTGATGTTCCTCTAGTTTGGTCAGTTAGGATTTCCTCTAGTTGAGACAGATAAGTACCCTTCCTGACTACGACTTCGACTTCGAGGTTATGAAACCAGTGGACTGCACTTCTCGACTAAGTGACCTTTTCTGGGACTACTACCCTTTATAACTTCCCTTTTTCTCTTCCCCGTCGTCTCCTACTCTGTCTAGCGTAGTAACTGAGTTGCCTGTACTTAAAATCGTTTGAAACCCATCCAAGTAAGGGGGAGAATATACAAAAGTATCTGGGACTAGTATAAACATCGGGAACATTTTTGATTCTATTGTATAAACAGCACACTACTAAATGGACTACTGATATTAGAGACCATCTTTTTTTTTTAGAAATGTCCAATTTTTAACAGTAAAAGACGGGGAATCGAGGTATAGACCGTAAATCAGTCGTAAGTCCCTCACAATCAAATTTCTTACTTTAGTTCTGAGAGTAATATGTGTAGGCACTTTCCCCTTCACTAAAGGTGAAACGACGGAAAGTCCCCAGAACACTGTAGACCCGTATGGTATATGGAAAAGCTCCACGTGTGAGTCCTGTGTCATTGTGGAGGAAGATAAAACGTTTGATAGGGAGAACAGAGAACTACTTTATAAAAGTCCCTCCAGGTAAAAGTCATCAGTAAAAACATGAGTCTAGTGACAACCCATTTGGGGTTTGACCCGGTTAGTCCTCGGTAAGTAGTCCTCAAACCTTAATTCGGATTCTCTACGGTTAAGAAAGATCTGAGTAAAAACTTATATCCCATATAGATATAGATATTTGTGTTGTCGTCTTTGTTTTCGGTTTTGATTTTAATCTCTTGATCTCTTCACCTGCAAAAGGTCTCTAACCTCCGTTATCACCTCTTTCAACTACACGTCTTTTTTATTTTGTTACCGTGTCTACACCGTTCTCCTCAACTCTACCTCTCTCTTTTCGGGGACCTAGGGAAGACTGAGAGGGGAGAAGACCAAGACAAAGGAAACGTGTAGAACCGACGGACGGACGGGAACTCGACCACGACACTCTATCAAGACATAGGAAATACTATGTAAGAGAAGGGACGTCTTTGATCGAAAAGACACAGATAACAAATATTCCTTTCCTAAGATTGATTTTCATATAAAACTTTATGATTATGTTGTATCATCCGTGTGATATTTACCGCTAACTATATTAATACGAATGGAGTTTATGGTAACGGGTTTACTATGAACATGACCAACTGTAAAAAACTTATAAAGGATAAACTAACCACGTTCTCGGAATATTATAGAATTTAGTAACATTTTAAGAACATTCCGTCCTACTACCTACGAAAAATACAAAATAATCTTAGACGGGATGAACAAGACGAGGGGAAATTGTGTCCGTTTGTACCGTTATTCTCTCTGAGTCAGTATGAAAAAATTGTGACTGTGGAACCTGTCGAGGAGTATATAATTATACGTACCTCATGGACGAACAACTCACTTATTGACTACTGCAAGAAATTCAAAGATTTAGAGAGATTCGGTAATAAAGGAATTCAAATTAATCCCCAAAAATAGACGGTGTTTGTTAACGAACTTGTAATCTACTGTCTACACTTTCAATGGACTTTTGTAACTTTATTTCGTAGTTAACGACAATTGTAAGAATCATAAAACCGTCCTTTCTACGGTAGTTGGTACATAATGTTTACTCTTAGGACTCCGGTCTCTCCAGTTTACCGTACAGGTTTCAAGTGGTCACAATTTATAATTCATGTCGTAATTTTTTTGAATAGATGGTCTAAATTTATGTAGTTCATACCAAATTTGTTCCATCCAGACCTCCTTTTCAATGAAATCTCCCTCCCTTCTACATGTAAATAATCATTCTTTGTTTTACATAAGTTGAACACTACAACCCTATTTGTCTATTTTTATTTTTACTTTCTCCTAGACTGTCTTACTCCACTCGGTTTTCGTCTCCTCTCTAAACCGTTCATTCCGACTCAATATGGTCATGGTGAAGTTCTATGAAGTTACTACCCTGAGGTCGAGTAATATTATAATGGGGTTCTATTCGGTGATAGTGCACCAGAGTCGGACAAGTCGAACTCTCTTTCATACCTTTATTTGACTCCACCTAAAATACGTGTCCTATTTACTACGAAACTACTCTCTCACATGTGAATTCAACAATTCGGATACTTTTACCTCTTGTAATACCGAGACTTCTGGATAAGTCACCGGGTGTGTACACAAAAGTCAGTTATTCCTTCTAATAAACTGTGAACTCTGGAGTAGAGAAGATAGACCACCAGTCGGTAACCGGTTGTCAATAGAGAAGAACTGATGTTCATATTATATAGTATAAATTGTACTGTTTATGAATAAAGAACTGGTGGTAATATGAGTGGTTTCGTTTTTACTTGGTGAGACGAGGAGGACGTCAGGATGAGTACAGTTGATGAATATATTGATGTTTTCATTCAAAACCTAAAAAGATAAAGAGAGGATAACATCAGTAAGTTAGTGATCCAGTACAAGTCGAGAAACGTTGGGGTACCTCACGTCGTGCTGTCCGAAGGGCCAGGAAGCGATAGAGGACGTCGAACAAGTTTAAGTACAGGTAACCCAACCAGTACGATAGATTGGTAGAGTAGGAGACACCAAGAGAAGAGGAAAAGGGAAGTTAGAAAGAGTCAAAGTCCCTGAAAAGGTCACTTATACCAGAAGCACAGTCCACCGGTTTAATAACCTCGAAACCCGAGTCATAGTCAGGAGAGGATGGGTGTCAGTTAGACATTCGTTTAAGACAACCGAATTAGAAATTTTATACTGGTCAAAGGTCATTAGGTCAGGATTGTGAGACTGAGTTCAGTGGTAGTTGAGAACCGACATCCGTTATCGAGGCAGGACCAGAAGACCATAGAAGGGAACGGAAGAAACTTAATATTCAAATCTCCTGGGAGCAAGACGTTATCGAAAAGTAGAGTAGATCTCTTTGACGGTTTTAAGAATGTTACCGATTATTCTGTACCGTATAAGATAGGTTTGCGTCAGATATGAACATATAACCTTGTTATCAAATCCAAAGGTAAATAACTTGACTTTCCTATAGAAGTTGTGTCAATAAAAATGAATTTTTTATTGTCTAATCCTTTTATCGTACCCTAATACGTATTCTATTATTTCAACGATTTCAACAAAGTGTGTCCCAATCACCCCTTTCTCAATATTTTCGTGATGTGTACATTTGATTTTAACTTGTTAATTCATTTACCTACCTCCTTTCAACCTCACTAACAATCTCACCCTCCCATTCTTTATTCGTTCTCCTACTTCGTCGAGACTCTACACAGACCATTACTTAATCTCAACCTCTGTAGTTACACTCTAGTAAATCAAATGATATGTACTCTATCTATCGATGTATATCTTTATATGTATATTACTGAATAACATATATTAACAATATATATACATATAATATATATGTATATATTTGTGTATATAAACCAACCCGTGTTTCAAGTAAGCCTAAAAGACATTGTAAAATGTATTTTTGGACTTACTTGAAACACCGATTGGATTTTAAAAGAACAATAAAATCGTCCCTCCCGGACCTTCGTTACTGCGAGATCATCGTTTTTGGTGTGGATAATGGGTCAGTACCAAGTGTCGTCGTAAGTTATTCACCTTAGTCCCAAGTAACCGCTTTACCGATTAAGAGTCTCTCGACCGATTAAGATCCTGTTGGTGATCTTTATATGTTTTATACGAGCCACATAGAATATCACGGTCATTCCTCCTTCACGATTTTATGTGTGTGTGCATGCACGTGTGTGTGGGTAACTGCCCCCATACAGTTTTCCTGTGTCGTCGGTTCATTGAGTGTATCAAAGAGTTACTGGTTTCGACCCCTTTAGACTCGTTCTTTTTTTTTATCATAATATTTTCATTTCATCTATATTTTATTTATCAGTATTAAGGTATATTTTTTGACTGTACTTTTGTGTTTTAGCGTATGTTTTTAGAACTTTTTTCGACCGAACTTTAAGTTATCATTTTCGATTTATTTATTTATTTGGTTATAAACCCGTAGACCAAGGTAGTGAAGTACCCTTTATCTTCCCTTTTATTACCTTTGTCACTGTCCAAAACAAAAGAACCAGAGGTCTTAGTGATATCTACCACTGACGTCGATGTCTTAATTTTCTGTGAACGAGGAACCTTCCTTTGATACCGTTTGGATCTGTCACACAATTTTTCGTCTCCATAGTGAAACGGTTGTTTCCAGGTATATCAGTTTCGATACCAAAAAGGTCATCAATATGTACCTACACTCTCAACCTGGTATGTCTACCGACTCTCGTGGTTACTTAAATACGAAAGTTTGACACCACAAACTTTTCTGAGAACTCTCAGGGAACCTGACATTCCTCTAGTTTGGTCACTTCGGATTCCCTTTACTTAGGACTTATAAGTGACCTTCCTGACTACGACTTCGACTTCGAGGTTATGAAACCAGTGGACTACGCTTCTTGACTAAGTCACCCTTTTTTTGAGACTACCACCCTTTCTAACTCCTGGTTTCCTCTTCCCCAGTCGTCTCCTACTCTACCAATCTATCGTAGTGGTTGAGATCCCTGTATTTAGACCCGTTTGAGACCCTCTGTCACCTCCTGCCCCCTCGGACTATACGACGTCTGGTACCCCAGCGTTTCTCAGCCTGTACTGTCACTCACTTGTTGTTGTGTTGTTAGGATATACTACTTGTTATTAACTCCTTCTTCTTTGTTTCAAGGATACGTCTCCTCAGAGTCTGTTGAGTATATCTATGAGATGGGAGTTCTCCACCTCGCAATGAGGTGTAAGGAATTGGCACACCCGATACGGTACTGAAGGTAGGTTTCTCATGTTATGAGTTTCTCCCTCCCTCTTTATCATTGAAATAGCACCACCAAATCACCGAACCAACACAGGATGAGAAACACTGGGGTACCTGACATTAGACGGACCGAGGAGACAGGTACCCTAAAGGGTCCGTATGGTCTTACACAACGGTAAAGGAAGAGGTCCCCTAGAAGGGTTGGGTCCCTAGTTTGGGCCCAGAGGACGTAACGTCTGCTTAAGTACAAAAGGATTACACACCGTAGGATCCATGAAATATCAACAGACAACACCGTAATCACCGAATCAGTACGGGATGAGAAACGCTGGGACACCTGACATTGGGTGGTCCGAGGAGACTGTTACCCTAGAGGTCCCTTGTTATAACCTCACCCAACGGTAAAGGAAGAAGTTGAAATATCATCTCTTTGAGTTATTTATGATAAGGGTGGTCCAATAGTGAAAATTGTAGTTATTAGTGCAGTACAACTATAATACATGAGACCTACAGGACACTCTAATACTTTTACGTAAATTGAAGACACCAGAAGGAAGAGTTTTGGACATTGAGGTCAGATTCGTACTATTTTACATTCTGTCCACCGTTAATTCCCCGTAAGATGTTTTATGGAATCTTCTTGAGGAGTTTCGATAGTTACGAAGGGTTCAGATTCTTTGATAGTATCGGTTTTACTCTAAATTTTTTATGCTACTCATTTGTGTTACATGTGGTCTGTCGTTTCTCAACCTGTGCTGACTCACTGACTTGACTTGACCATGACCTCTCGTGAGACCTTATCTTTGTCTGTTCTGCAATTGATACCTTTTCTTTTGTTCTTTTCTTGTTTTGTTTCTTGTCGGTTCGTCTTTTGGGTGTGATCCAGTTAGACTTATTTTCTCCCTGAAATCACTTGTCATTAGATAGTTATAACGACGTACTTAACACCGTTTATATGGTATAATCGTTATTCTAAAATTATTACCCTCTCTGATCCCCACCCCATATATCCTTGTACTTGAACTTGTACTTGAGCGAGTCAGCACAGACTGAGAAGCGCTGGGGTACCTGACGTCGGATGGTCCGAGGAGACAGGTACCCTAAGAGGTCCGTTGTCATGACCTCACCTAACGGTAAAGAAAGAGGTTGTATCCTTGAGAAATATAAGTGAACCGTCAAAAAAAAAAAAAAAAAATTTAATTTTGATTTTATTGTTCCAAATAAAAATTTTATATGTTTACACCGAGATATATGTATTTTAATATACAATAACAAATANCCTAAGAGGTCCGTTGTCATGACCTCACCTAACGGTAAAGAAAGAGGTTATATCCTTGAGAAATATAAGTGAACCGTCAAAAAAAAAAAAAAAAACATTTAATTTTGATTTTATTGTTCCAAATAAAAATTTTATATGTTTACACCGAGATATATGTATTTTAATATACAATAACAAATATATGGGTATCTACAGAAGTTCCTATAAAAACTTTTGTAATCGTGACTATACTAAATTCTTTCATAAAGTGAATAAAAATAAGACGAACTAATAAAAATTTACAATAATTTGTACATAATAATGTAATTTTTCGATAGGATAGATAGTAGATGGAGAGGTAGATTAAGAACCTCTGTTGGACAGTGAAAGGAAAATGTCACATAAAAGAATTAATAATTTTTCTTAGTCAGGGAAGAAAGAAACGTCTTTCCACGCAACCGTAGAGGCTGTTCGTTGAGAAAAATCAGCATCGTATGGGATCGAAATTAACAAAAGTAAGGTAGTCCTATCTAAAATTGTCAAACTCTCTCATTAACGACTTAGAATTACTGGTCTCGAAGTGTACGGTTCGTAAAAGAGGGTTTGACCCAATAAATCTCAGGTTACTTCGACCCCTATTTATATATTTTGATTCATTAAACCCCTCTAACTTCTTAAAAGTCTTTTACAGAAAGTGAACCTTCGTACTTTAATGTACGTGCTATCGCCTTACTTCAGTTTAGTTAGTCGTCGAACCTTAGAGAGTCCGAGACGTTAGTCGTCCTCAAGTCTTCGGAGAGTGACCCTTTCGTCGACTCCAAACACGTTTTCTTGACCCGTGATTTTACGTTTGTCGGACTCGGGAACAGGAGACCCTCTGAGATAAAACCATCGACTACTCCCCACACCCGTCCTCCTACCTCCAATTAGTCTATTTTTCACTTCTTCAACCTCACTAACGGGATTACAGGCTGAAAGATCGGATGTGAAGGGACGGTCTAAGTAAGTGACCGAGGAGCAAAGGAAACCAATTTCAGGTTTGAGGAATCTCATCTTATATTAAAAGAACTGGTAGAATAGGAATGAAGGGAGAACTCGGATAAAGGTAGTGAAGAGGATAATGGGGGTTCAAGTAATCGGTGTATATAGTCGGTGTATATAGAAGGACACTTAAAACTTACCGTTACGAGAGTACCCGGAGACGGAAGGGTGGTCGAACGGGTCTTGTGAGTCTTACGAACAGGAACGGAATGTCGGACCGTTTGAGTTTAAAGTGAACGTCAGAGTTACGTAAGTAAGTTTCTATCCACTGGTCCACAAACGAGGGTTTATCCGGTGTGACGTAGGTAATATCATGTGTGGTATCGTCCAAAAGAACAGAGAGAAATGGGTCCTAACATCCAGAAAACTTTTATTCAGAGATGGGAAACAGTCCCGTAGGACTCGTATATCGTTTTAGATCGTGAATCACGACGGACACCTTACTATTTATCTATTTGCGTTGTCAAATATCCTTTTACAATTTTAAATCTTACGTGATGAATCAAATTTTTTATGACCCACTCCTAAAGTTTATAAGTATTTTGAAACGACTTTCCGTAGATGTTCACGTGACTTGTGACGTCGGGCTCTACTTATATTTTGGATTGGTCTTTCCTTTTTGTCCTCTGCAAAGATTTTAATTGGATAATGTTTACGGTCGAAAAGATTATGAAAAAAGTGCTAAACGATTGTTACAGGGGTTACGCAGTTCCTTCTTTCTCTCCGTCTCCTGTAAGTGTTTGTGACATTTACTCGAACAGAGACTATTAGTCCACGAATAGACAGACTCTCTTACAGAGGATCTTACGTAGTCATTAATCCCTCGATTACCTTTTCATGTCTGGTTGTTTTAGATGCTGGCACGACTCCTGTCACCTTAGTGTTCAGTTCTCATGGGGTCCAAATAATTCTTGTCTAGTACGGGTTTATAAAGCTATCAAAAAAAAATTAAAACCGACGGGTTAAGGACAGTATGAATGAGGGAACCGAAACGACGACGACGATTCAGCGAAGTCAGCACAGGTTGAGACACGCTGGGGTATCTGCCGTCGGGTGGTCCGAGGGGACAGGGACCCTAAGAGGTCCGTTCTTGTGACCTCACCCAACGGTAAAGGAAGAGGTTACGTACTTTCACTTTTCACTTTCACTTCAGCGAGTCAGCACAGGTTGAGAAGCACTGGGGTACCTGACGTCGGATGGTCCGAGGAGGTAGGTACCCTAAAAGGTCCGTTCTCATGACGTCACCCCACGGTAACGGAAGAGGTGGTAACCGAGATGTAACGAAGATTTAGTTAAATTTTACGGAGAAAACTCAACTGGAAGTTCCGGAAGGTAATGAACCAAATAATGTAAAGAAGAGAGGCGAAAAGGGGAGTAAGAAGGGACACCCAAGGGAAAGAAAAGAATAGATTAGAAGGGCCGAAACAGAACCTAGTGGACGAGACTCAAACACGTCTGGGAGAACGTTGATACAGAAATGTGAACCATGACCGAGGTGTTGTTTTGGGTAAGGGACAGATCAGATAGATGATTTCAAGACAGGTGGGAAGTTTTGAATCGAACTACCATGGTAGAAGTCCCTGATTATGTCAAGAATGGCCGAAGGTTGTAATCTCAATTAGAGAGTGTCAAACAATAAGGGAGGATATACGTAGATAACAAATGGATATTACATTAAATAAACACGAGTATAGAAAGAGGGTAATCCGATACTTATATCTATCATCTTACTCTTAAGGTCATCCTACCCCCTAATAACAGACAACACAATTGACTACAACGAGTTCGCGATTCTTGTGTAGAGGGGGTTATATGTGTATGTATTCGTGTGTGTGTATGAAACTATTTATGCATTCAAGGGAGTGTCACTCAGAATACATTGTAGTATCGTGTACTCGACTGTATTTTCTAGACGAATTATTTACTTGACAAAATAATGACTTCACTACATCTTACTTTCCCTTGTTTTTATTTGTCAGGAGGTTTGTCGTAAATGGTTCATCATATTATGTTTGAGAGATAGGGTGTTTTGAACTTATTAATACCAAACATCCTTTATAGAGACCCACGAGAATCAATAAAGTACACAGGTAAGTAACTAAATAATTCGATGTATTTTTGTTTGTTTGTTTGTTAACTATTGTTAACTTTCGATGATGGGTCGTCCCTACAACCACGTGGAGTAATGTCGGAGTTTTACTATTTCCAAATCTGAGGGGTAAACCAAAAACGACCGCACCCACTTAGATCCTAGGTGACAAAAAAGACGCTATAAACAGACCTCATCTCGTCAATACCAGATTTTCACAAGATACGACGTGGAAAGGCCCAGGAAACGGTTCTCTCTCGTCCGAAACAAAGGGATCAACCAGAAGTGACGACTGTTAAACTCCAACGGTCAAGAAAAGCAAGATTCAGAACTATATACTGTATTTTAATTTTGGGTCCCTGGAATGGTAACGCACCAAGAAAAGATGGGGTTTTACGGATCGATCGGATGGAAGAGGGGCAGGAAATCTCAGAGGAACAAAATGTATATAACAGACCTCAAAATCAAAACGAATAGTCCTCACGAGTCCATTTCATACAAATGTAGTAAAAAAGTCCTCGTCTTTAAGGGGACTTCATCTACAATGATATTAATAAATTTTATTAATGTTAATAATAACACACAATAATAATAATTATAATTTTCTATAAATTGGAGAGATATGTATACATAACCACAGTAGTAGACATTCTTACGTGTATTCGAACAAGAATTATGTTCGAAAAAGAATTAATAAAAGGTTTTCGAGGTATACCAGTCGACTTCAATAGGGTAAACCTCCTACAGGTATCGTTCACTTTACTATTTCGATCAATTACTGGTGATCTTATATTTAAGGCACGTCTACTCCCGCAACTCATGAAATGATAGAGACAATGTATCTTATGTCAGTTACACATCATTAGTGATTCTATAGAAATAACTTATTTTCTTGTTTCACTATATACCTAAGAGTTTACTATAAGTCGTAACGCACTCGTAGTTCCGGACAGTGTGGGACACGATACGGTAGTAACAAGAAAGAGATTGTCAAAAGAGGATCATTATAATAACTCCCTAAGGAAATAGGTTTCCCCTACAGATATTAGAGATTAAACGAGATTATTTAAAAACCGGAAAGGGTCTACGTACTGTTGACATGACATGACACCACACTTAAGGTTAATACATTATACTGTCTACAGACGGGAAAGGATATTTCGAGTTTCGAAATACTTGAGAGTCACATTTAACGTAACGTCCAGGTATTCATCTGTAAAATAATTCAGACACATACACACAAAAATTTAGTGAGTCACTCAACCTATAATTATTCTGGAGACTTAACCTGATGTATCGTTTACCTATATATAAGTTCATATAAATTATGTTAACATATTGAGATATTAGAGTGTTAGTAGTTTGTTCCTCGGTTTAATGTTATTATTTTGAACCTAAAACAGTAAACCGTTACCGACGGTTTATATTCAGTAAATAATGGGTCCTTCGGTCTAAAAAATTCTACTTCGAGACACATTTTTTGTAAATTGGGATACTGATCGATCTAAGTCTTAATTTGGGACAGAGGTGATAGTAATAATACACTAGAACTCGTTTAATAAACGGAACAGAAGGAAGCAAGTATACTCTTAAGCCTTATTACTACTACTATTAATATATAGTTGATGGTGTGGGTACCATGAATGAATACTACGGTCTGTCACTATTCAGTAAAGTCCATCTTAATCGAAAGATGTACTTTAATAATAATTGTAGTTGGAAACTTTTTCTGTAAAAAGACGTGTCAAATTTCTACAGAAGAAGTGTCCATCTTAATTTACGGAATAAATACCTTTTAAGATACGTTAATAACTACACGATATGTAATAATACACATTAATAAAGAAACACCGTAGTACCCGTTACTATAAAAAATGTGTTTTAATATGTCTGTCTGAACGAAATTCAAGTCCACGGTGGTGAGTGATAGAAAACTGGAACATTTATATGAATTTGTAAGGTTCAGAGTCTAAAGAGTAGACATTTTACCCGCACTATATTGTGGATGTGTATCTGATAAAACTCCTGAATTGTCTCTATTACGGACTGTATAAACGAGTCATTAACAACCAATATTACTGACTATCTCGACTCCCATTCCTACCTACGTAGTCACTCTTTCGTCTCACCTTGTACACTTTACCACAATGGCGGAATCTACTGAACATACTGTGACTACGATAAAGTTACGTACCTTCAAAACTACATGATTAGGATGGTCGGATTGATGTCCCGGTGTCACGATTCACCAACGTAGAATGAAAAAAAAAAAAAAAAACGGGATTCAGGTGAGTCGAGACAAAATAGAACAAAAGGTAATCTAGGGACTTCGAATCGTTCCAATTAAAGACGTAATCACACTATATACACTTAGACAAATTTACTATTCAAAGATTTAAGATTCTCTCGACTTCGTAAGTGATCTTTATAGACGTTTATTTATTTAATCGTTTATAAATTCCGTGACTATTATATTCAAATTATTCAGAAGGTCATACCTTCTAAATAATCTGTGTTTATTAATGTAGAAGTTGTAAAGTTTTTTTCGTTACGTTATTAAATTTAACCTCACTCTTTGGTCTCTATAAATTGGGTAGAGGAAAACCTCAACAAAAGTTTACTCAAACTTTTGTCTTGAGTAATAGAAAGATGGATTTGAGTGGATTTTCAGTGGATACAAGGACACAGAACGCGGAGTTTTTTACTAAGAATACCTGGCTTGGTCTTTACAGTCGTGGTACAAACTTGAGCTGGAGAAAGATTACAGTGTGAAGATTTGTCTGGAGGGTACGGAGGAAGAAAGACTGTGAAGAGAAGTAAGAGTACTGATACAAGGAGGAGTACCGGAAGAAACACAGAATGACACGAAGACGTTGTCGTAGAGTCAACTCGTAATTGGCGAGGTTGGTAAATTGAAGGATATTGATCAGTCAAGTCAGCGAGTCGACACAGACTGAGAAAGACTGGGGTACTTAGCGTCGTACGGACCGGAGGGACAGGTAGTGGTAGAAGGTCTCAAGTGAGTGTGAGTGTAGGTAACTCAGGCACTACGGTAAGTCGGTAGAGTAGGAGCCAGCAGGGGAAGAGAAGGACGGGGGTTAGGAGGGTCGTAGTCCCAGAAAAGGTTACTCAGTTGAGAAGTGTACTCCACCGGTTTCATGACCTCAAAGTCGAAGTCGTAGTAAGGAAGGTTTCTTTAGGGTCCTGACTAGAGGAAGTCTTACCTGACCAACCTAGAGGAACGTCAGGTCCCCTGAGAGTTCTCAGAAGAGGTGGTGTGAAGTTTCCGTAGTTAAGAAGTCGCGAGTCGAAAGAAGTGTCAGGTTGAGAGTGTAGGTATGTACTTGTGACCTTTTTTGTATCGGAACTGATCTACCTGGAAACAACCGTTTCATTACAGAGACGAAAACTTATACGATAGATCCAACCAGTATTGAAAAGAAGGTTCCTCATTCACAGAAAATTAAAGTACCGACGTTAGTGGTAGACGTCACTAAAACCTCAGGTTTTGTTATTTCAGACTGTGACAAAGGTGACAAAGGGGTAGATAAAGGGTACTTCACTACCCTGGTCTACGGTACTAGAAGTAAAAGACTTACAACTCTAAATTCGGTTGAAAAAGTGAGAGGAGAAGGTGAAAGTTGTTCTCCGAAAAATCAAGGAGAAGTGAAAGACGGTATTCCCACCACAGTAGACACATAGACTTCAATGACTATAAAGAGGGCCGTTAGAACTAAGGTCGAACACAAAGAGGGTCGGGTCCCAAAGAGTACTACTTGAGACGTATATTCAATTTATTCGTCCCACTGTTATATGTCGGAACTGCATGAGGAAAAGGATAAACCTTGGTCAGACAACCAGGTACAGGTCAAGATTGACAACGAAGGACTGGACGTATGTCTAAAGAGTTCTCCGTCCAATCCACCAGACCATAAGGGTAGAGAAAGTCTTAAAAGGTGTCAAAGAACACTAGGTGTGTCAGTTTCCGAAACCGTATCAGTTATTTTGTCTTTATTTACAAAAAGATCTTTAGAGAACGAAAAAGGTACTAGGTCACCTACAACAGTTAAACTAGAGACCAAGGAGACGGAAAAGATTTTGGTCGAACTTGTAGTCCTTCAAGTGACAAGTACATAACGACTTCAGACCGAACCTCTTAAAACTCGTAATGAAATGATCGTACACTCTACTTACGTTAACACACCATCAAACTCGTAAGAAACGGTAACGGAAAGAAACCCTAACCTTACTTTTGACTGGAAAAGGTCAGGACACCG
>SJYO01038983.1:14191687-14213006 GCA_006410555.1 Capra ibex | reverse complement strand
TAGTGATTAGATCTCGGTCTGTAGGACCTTACGCTTCAATTCACCCGGAATCTTTCGTAGTGATGTTTGTTTCGATCACCTCCACTACCTTAAGGTCAACTCGACAAAGTTTAGGACTTTCTACTACGACAGTTTCTCGACGTGAGTTATACGGTCGTTCAAACCTCCCGAGTCGTCACCGGTGTCCTGACCTTTTCCAGTCAAAAGTAAGGTTAGGGTTTCTTTCCGTTACGGTTTCTTACGAGTTTGATGACGTGTTAACGTGAGTAGAGTGTACGATCATTTCATTACGAGTTTTAAGAGGTTCGGTCCGAAGTCGTTATGCACTTGGCACTTGAAGGACTACAAGTTCGACCAAAATCTTTTCCGTCTCCTTGGTCTGTAGTTTAACGGTTGTAGGCGACCTAGTACCTTTTTCGTTCTCTCAAGGTCTTTTTGTAGATAAAGACGAAATAACTGATACAGCTTCGGAAACTGACACACCTAGTGTTCTTTGACACCTTTTAAGACTTTCTCTACCCTTAGGGTCTGGTGGATTGGAGGGAGAACTCTTTAGACATACGTCCAGTCCTTCGTTGTAAATCTTGACCTGTACCTTGTTGTCTGACCAAGGCTTATCCTTTTCCTCATGCAGTTCCGACATATAACAGTGGGACAAATAAATTGAATATACGTCTCATGTAGTACTCTTTACGATCCGACCTTCTTTGTGTCCGACCTTAGTTCTTACGGCCCTCTTTGTAGTTATTGGAGTCTATACGTCTACTGTGGTGGGAATACCGTCTTTCACTTCTCCTCGATTTTTTAGAGAACTATATCCACTTTCTCCTCTCACTTTTTAAACCGAATTTAGAGTTGTAACTCTTTTACTTCTAGTACCGTAGACCGGGGTAGTGAAGTACCCTTTATCTACCCCTTTGTCCCCTTTGTCGTAGTCTGAAATAAAACCCCCCGAGGTTTTAGTGACGTCTACCACTGACGTCGGTACTTTAATTCTGTGAATGAGGAACCCTCTTTTCAATACTGGTTGGATCTATCATATAAGTTTTCGTCTCTATAATGAAACGGCTGATTCCGGACAAATCAGTTCCGATACCAAAAAGGTCACCAGTACATACCTACACTCTCAACCTGACACTTCTTCCGACTCGTAACTTCTTAACTACCAAAACTTGATACCACAACCTCTTCTGAGAACTCTCAGGGAACCTGACGTTCCTCTAGGTTGGTCAGGTAAGACTTCTAGTCGGGACCCTAAAGAAACCTTCCTTACTACGATTTCGACTTCGAGGTCATGAAACCGGTGGAGTACGCTTCTCAACTGAGTAACCTTTTCTGAGACTACGACCCTCTCTAACCCCCGTCCTCCTCTTCCCCTACTGGGTCCTACTCTACCGACCTATCGTAGTGCCTGAGTTACCTCAGATCCACTTGAGGTCCTCAACCACTACCTGTCCCTCTGGACCGTACGACGTTAAGTACCCCAGTGTTTCTCAGTCTGTGCTGACCCGCTGACTGGACTTGACTTGACTCCCTTATATGACACAGTTCGTGATACAATCCGTTAAATCTGTAGTAGAGTATAGTTAGAGTGTCATCTTGTAATCTTGGATTAAGGAGCAACCTTTACTCCTTCGACTTCCAGTCAATACACTGTAGTGAAAGGGGAGTTAGTACATTATTAAGAGGACACACTTGTAGTAGTGTGAGAGAGACACACACGACTCAGTAAGTCAGTACAGGTTGAGGCACACTGGGACACCCAACATTGGGTGGGGTCGAGGAGACAGGTACCTTAAAAGGTCCACTATTATGACCTCACTCAAAGGTAAAGGATGAGGCCCTTAGAAGGACTAAGTCCCTAACTGGGCGTAGAGAAGATAGAGGAAGAAACTATCCAACTATGAAATTCTACGGTGACACTTGGAGTATGACCGGGTCTTTTTATTCACGCGACCTGAAAACCCACGTAGTTAAGTTGGAGGTAGGGTTTAATAAAGAGAGTCCTCTCAAACTTTTTGATTCGGTTTTTTATGTTAATAAATGGACATCATAAGACCCACATTTCTTCACGACAACCTACATAAAACTCCAGACTTCAGTCTTAACTCTGTCTTCCGTAAAAAGTAGAGAAAAAGTGGCACAGACGTACCCTTGTGAGACCCCTGTACTTCCGAGTTACGTCGGAGTAGGGTACGGGTCGAAGGGCCCACCGACCCTCTTCGTCGTTTTTGTCACCACCGTCTATGAGGAGCTGTACTAAAGAACAAGGGACCACACTTCTGTGACCCATTGAGAGAGGTATTAAACCTACATACGTCCAGTCCTTCGTTGCCAATCTTGAACTGTACCTTGTTGTCTGACCAAGGTTTATCCTTTTCCTCATACAGTTCCGACATATAACAGTGGGACGAATAAATTGAAGATACGTCTCATGTAGTACTCTTTACGACCTGACCTTCTTTGTGTTCGACCTTAGTTCTAACGGCCCTCTTTATAGTTGTTGGAGTCTATACGTCTACTATGGTGGGAATACCGTCTTTCACTTCTCCTTGAGTTTTCGGAGAACTACTTTCACTTTCTCCTCTCACTTTTTCAACCGAATTTAGAGTTGTAACTCTTTTGTTTCTAGTACCGTAGACCAGGGTAGTGAAGTACCCTTTATCTACCCCTTTGTCACCTTTGTCACAGTCTGAAATAAAACCCCCCGAGGTTTTAGTGACGTCTACCACTGACATCGGTACTTTAATTTTCTGTGAATGAGGGATCTTCTTTTCCATACTGGTTGGATCTATCATATAAGTTTTTGTCTCTGTAATGAAACGGTTGTTTCCAGACAGATCAGTTCCGATACCAAAAAGGTCATCAGTACATACCTACACTCTCAACCTGACACTTCTTCCGACTCGTAACTTCTTAACTACGAAAACTTGACACCACAACCTCTTCTGAGAACTCTTAGGGGACCTGACGTTCCTCTAGGTTTGTCAGGTAAGACTTCCTCTAGTCGGGACCCTAAAGAAACCTTCCTTACTACGATTTCGACTTTGAGGTCATGAAACCGGTGGAGTACGTTTCTCAACTGAGTAACCTTTTCTGAAACTACGACCCTCCCTAATCCCCGTCCTCCTCCTCCCCTGCTGGCTCCTACCCTACCAACCTACCGTAGTGTCTGAGTTACCTACACTTAGACTCACTTGAGACCCTCAACCACTACCTGTCCCTCCGGAGTGGACGACGTTAAGTACCCCAGCGTTTCTCAGTCTGTACTGACTCGTTGACTTGACTTAACTTGACTTACGCCTGTCGTCACCACTACCCAAGTTTCATACTTCAAGGTTTTCATTGGGGTCATAATAAAGGGCCACCCAATTAATATAACAAATCCACATAAACGATCTCTGGGTCCAATGTGAGGTAGGGAAGTCGGATGAACTACTTAAATTTCGGAGATCAAGGGATATGATTTAGGTAAGAACGAATTTTGTAGAGATCACCGTGGACAAAAGACATGAAGAAAAACTTACTATGTCACTTATTACCAAGGATGAACAAGTTTGTACAAAAAGACTCTTGAGTAGAACGTTACTCTCTCCTTCCACGATAGTTTTGGAATGGAGTACGAAGGCGTTACGTTTACATTTAAGACCCACCCTACCGCTGTCTAAATTCTATTTTTAGAGTGATGGTAAAGTGTATAATTAGTTACTCGTTCACTTGATCAAGGTACGGGTTTCACGTAAGTGTAAAAAAGACCAAAGAAGTCGAAATTAATTTGAACCTTCTACGAGGACGAAAACCTCACGAATTATATATGTGGTCTTCAACCCTATCTTCGAAACGTTTGATAACAATTAGAACTAATCCCGAAATATTCATAAATATATACCGTTAGGTGAGGTCATAAGAACGGACCTCTTAGGGTACCTACCTCCTCGAACCACCCGATGCCAGGTGCCCAGCGTTTCTCAGCCTGTGCTGACTCGTTGAAGTGAAGTGAAAGTGATATATAGATAAATAAATAAACAAGGTCCACTTATTCGGGTCCAAGTCTCTCCATTTAGACCGACTTAGGTGCAATTGACTCCAGGGAAGATTGTACACGACAAACGAGTACTTGGAAGAGGAAATAGAAAGGGGAATGTTTCTGTAACTTTGAATGTGGTCAATATGACCCAGTAGTAGTACGAACACGAGTCGACACAGGTCGAGAAACACTAGGGTACCTGACATCGGGGAGTCCAAAGAGGTAGGTACCCTAAAAGGGCCCTTCTTATGATCTCCCCAAACGGCAAAGGAAGAGGTCCCTTAGCAGGGTTGGGTCCCTGACTTGAGTTCAGAGGACGTAACCGTCCGTCTAAGAAATGGTGACTCGGTGGACCCTTCAATATGACCCACTTTTTAAGTGAATTTTAACCTTCCGGACCACACTTAAGTCAAGGTTCTACAGGATCGTCACTTTAGACCCCATGTAGTGAGTGTATAAGAAGTAGAGTCAAAGGAGTAGTCGTTGTACTTGTGTAAACGTAGAGAGAACCGATAACGTATCCAAGGATATATTGAAGTTTCGTGAAAGTCGTAGATGATCTTACGACTTTGTTAATATTTTAAATATATAGTAGATCCTCCTTTGGGGATTAGTTCGGTAAAGAGGAGAGAATCAGACGAGAAGTAGGTGTTTCCATTACATTATCAATGTCGAGCGAATAACACTGCTAATTTGTCCTATATCATTGACTTCACGGATCGTGAGACGAGGATGTATCATTCATGGATTATTAACATCGAAAATTATAAAAATAATAATGTGTTAGTATTCAAATCGACTCAGGAAAATACGTTCATCGGAGAAATGTCTTAACAACTATTCAAGTTCTCCAAAATTTTTTGTTTTGGTTAATTTGGGACCGACAACTGTATTCGTCACGGGACCCATATCAAATAGACCGTCACATTGCACATAAGACTTCTCCTCTTCCCTTCGGAGGACGGGCAACCGAGACACGAGACCAACCTTCCGACGAAAGGGGCACAGGAGAACCGACAACTCTGCCTGCTCACCTAAAAGGTAGGAAACCAGTGACGGTTACCAAGTCCGGTCTCCTTGTCTACACTTTTCGTCTTAACGATAGGGAAGAGAGGTGAGGTCGTTCTCTCCTCTGGAAAGTACAGACCAGAGGGACCGTTCTTCTTACCTACTCTCTGTCGTCGGTATACGGTCTTTGATACCGTCTATGATCCGTGAATTTTTAGGTGGTGTTCCAATGAAACACAAACGAAAGGAGGAAATTCGGTCTTCGTCAAGGTTTCAGATGTGTCTCAGTACCCCTAACTTGGACCCAGAGGACGTAACGTCCGGTTAAGAAATGGGTGACTCGGGGGTTCCTTCGGGTCTAGAATATCCTGATTGAAATTTATTACAAGTGAATGACAAACCCACCATATGTTCAATGTCCTTATCAGATTACAGAATAAAAAGAAACCTCAAAGACCGAAGAACTGGAAAACGTATAAAGTGACTCCGTAACCAGTTTCGGGGGTCTCTGGTGAAAAGTTTGGTTAGATAACAAATAATCCATATATAGATGAAGACGAAATAACTGATGTGGGTTTGACAACAGACACACCTAGGGTTGTTTGACACCTTTTAAGAAATTCTCTACCTTTATGGTCTCGTGGAATGGACTGAGGACTCTTTAGACATAAGTCCAGTTCTTCGTTGTCAATCTTGGCCTGTACCTTGTTGTTTGACCAAAGTTTAGCCCTTTCCTCTTGTAGTTTCGATATATAACAGTGGGACGAATAAATTGAAGATACGTCTCATGTAGTACGTTTTACGGTCCGACCTACTTTGTGTTTGACCTTAGTTCCAACGACCCTCTTTATAGTCATTGGAGTCTATACGTCTATTGTGGTGGGAATACCGTCTTTTATTTCTTCTTGATTACTCGGAGAACTACTTTCACTTTCTCCTCTCACTTTTTCAAATGAATTCCGAGTTGTAAGTCTTTTGATTCTAGTGCCGTAGACCAGGGTACTAAAGTACCGTTTATCTACTCCTTTGTCACTTTTGTCACTCTTTGAAATAACAAAACACGAGGGTTTAATGACTTCTACCACTGACGTCGGTACTTTATTTTCTACGAACGAGGAACCTTCTTTTCGATAATGTTTGGATCTGTCGTATAATTTTTCGTCTCTGTATTGAAATGACTGTTTACAGGTAGATCAGTTTCGATACCAAAAAGGTCATCACCTACCTACCTACACCTATCATATCTACACTCTCAACCTGATATTTCTTTTGACTCGTGGCCTCTTAACTACGAAAACTTGACTCCACAACCTCTTCTAAGAGTTTTCAAGAAACCACACGTTCCCCATGTATATGCAAAGATCGACGAAAGTTACCTTGTGACCTGAATAGAGGATACCTCTGTTTTCACCATCCTTTTTTTTATTCTTTCTTTGTACAGACAAGGTTCCTCGTACGATAACTTATGTTTCCTCTTTTACCCCTTAAAGGTAAATAGTTCTCTGATATACGAACGAATCAGATAGGATTACTTTGTGAGGTGGAGTAAGAGAAAAGTTTTGTCGCGACTTTAATCCATAAAAATAAACTGTGTACCTCTTCGGCTGTAACTTTTACATCTCATGGGATAGGAGTCACTGTGTCCCTCGTTGACCCTCTTATTTCTAGATTTGGGTGGACTTAAATCTCAAGGAGGTGAGGAGACAGGAGGGTCCAGAGTTAAGTGTAAGCTAGGAAGACAAAGAACGGAGGGTAAAGATTAGTCGTTGAGGTTGGTGCCTCTTTCAGGTGAAAAAATGGAGATTCTATAATAGAGAAGCCGATTAGAAATTCCCACGAGAATGGATCTAAAAGAAGAGGCAAAGGTGATTGTCGTCGAGTACCACCATCACCACCACCAAATCACCGATTCAGCTCAGGCTGAGAACGGTGGGATATCTGACATCGATCGGTCCAGGAGACAGGCAAGAGGTCCGTTCTTATGACCTCACCCAACGGTAAAGGAAGAGGTACTCTCTGGTATAGGACTTGGTTAACTCACTAGAGAACTGATAAGAAGGGTGACGACCTGAAAGGGATTGTAGGTAATAAACACCACGATACTCTAATTTGAGGGATTCATTAGAACTAATATAGAGAAGTATTTATTATTATTTTTCGTGTCACCAGGAAACTCCGTAAGAGTCAATATTAATACGAGGTATAGAACTTAAAATTCGAAAGATATTACACTGATGTCATATACGAGGTTCAGAATAGAAGTCGTTTCCTGGAGGAAATCGTTTCCTGAATATAGTTTGATATAAAATAAGTTTTTTCTCAACATGTGACAGATTTATTAAGGTCGTGAATCTAAAGTGAACATCGTAATAGAAGTATTCCCAGTGAAAAGAGGTTTATTATGAGGGGAAACTTCAGATGGATTTTACCTGGTGAAAGGGACATTCGGTAAGATCTATGATGGTTGGTTCGTTGTGAAACGAAAATACCTAAATAGATGGAGACCGAACCCACCACTCTCAACATTTCTTGGACGAACGGTTACGTCCTCTGTATTCTCTACACCCAAACTAGGGACCCAGTCCTTCTAGGGGACCTCCTCCCATACCGTTAGGTTGGATTATTAGAACGGACCTCTTAGGGTACCCGTCTCCTCGGACCACCCGTGTCCCCCAGTGTTTCTCAGTCTATACTTACCTCAGTGAATCGTGCACACATATCCAACCTACCATTTCCTCTCTTTTTTTATATATAACAGTTGACACACGATTGGAACATAATAAAAAAGAGTAAATTAAAAGAGGTATTTGAATTCTCAAAATTATTATGAGAGAGATATAAGATGTCCACTCGTTTTACCGTGAGTCTGTTCAAACGGGTCAAAGGCTTGAGATTATTCACCATCGTACCTTTATATTAGGACCGGTTGGATTAAAGTTCATATGTTAGAAATGAAATAAGATGTATACAAATGATCTTCTGTTTATGACATTAGACAGGGTGTCTATAAAAATCAAACTGAAAGTATTAAGAAATCTATACATCTTATATACTTACCCACCTCTCTATCTCTATATTAATAAAGAGTTGAGGATGTTCTTCTGTATTTTCGGACATAAAAATCTAAAAGGTTTTTTTTAAGTCTTGTATGTCTATGAAACGAAGGTATAAGGAGGGGACACTAGGGGAAACCAAATTAGATAAACGACTATGAGACGTACCCGTCTCCAGGAGATTAAAAGACACAAAGGGTGAGACGAGTGAGGTACCACATGGTAAGACTACAGATTTCTAAACCCACCAAAGGGTATTCTGAAATAAAAATCCTTGAGAACAAGGTAAACAATAAGAAGTGGTCACAGACCGTGTCCATGACCACTTCACTCCTTAAGTGATTTCTTCACTCCTTAAGTTTTCTCTTCGGTGTAAATTTTCGTGTCTACAAACCAAAGTCTCTATTCAAACATAAAGGTAAAATAAAGATTTACAATCCGTCTTACGAATTTGAGGAAAACAGAATCAAAGGAGGGTCTCTAACGCACACTTAATATATCGCGGATGTTTCATCAATCATTATATATTCACCGTGTAATATTTACGAGTTATACATAATTACTAATACTACCGATTATGTAGACTTCAAAGAGTTCAACTTCAAGAGAAGGTACTCGTAATTTTCTTCATCGTTTTACTCTTTTTTTCTTGATCATTAGCAGACGGGAGAATAACTTACCTAGTGTATCTTGTTAGACAAAAAAAAAAGGGAAAAGGAGTAAAAAGTGTCCTCTTTTTCAGTTAGTCTTAGACGATCTCGTCTCTTTTCGTTTAGTGAAACCGTGGACTCGTTGTTTCGTTACAATCAAATAAAAGAAACATTTTTCAGTAGACAAGGGTTTGGAGAAAATACTTTATGGACAGTATCAGATAAAATAACTTGCAATGAGTGAGACGCATAAAACCGGAGTTCCAGTAAGGTAATAGTCAAGGATGTAGTGGAAGTCATAACCTTTACCTGACCCTCTCTACCTTTCCTTTTGTGTGTGTGTGTGTGTGTGTGTGTCGTATGAGTGGTCTACCTCCCGAGTCTCTTATTTCCACTAAAGTTGGGGTGCCGTCCGCCTTGGATCTAAACAGGGATAAAGTCTACATGGGTCGAGGTCGCTGTGAACGACTGTCTACACCTTTCTATCGAGTGATAGCTTCTACGGTCTTCGGTCCTCTTCGAAAGTCAGGCCAGTGATCGAGTATGTGTTCTATTGGGTTTACAGAAATTACACGACAAAGTAAAAATTTTTTGTGTATAAACGAAGTAAATAAAAGTTTGTTTTTTTAGGTTGGTTTGTTGTTATTGTCGTTTCATGAATTTATGGAAGGGGTAGGACTCTTCATGGGGGTTCTAGGGGTCTTATGACAGGTTCTAACGACGGTATAAAAAGATACTAGAATTGTCCCGACGACGACGACGACGACGATTCAACGAAGCAGTACGTCCCGATCAGACTAATTAAAGAATATACTATGAAACTAATAGTACACCATAACAGATTTTTGTTTAAACGTCTACCTACCCAAGATACTAAATGGTAATAAAGACGAGTAAAGGGAAAGAAAATTTCATACGGGTTTCTGGACGTTCGTACAGTGTCTATTTTAAAGAGTAAGTCCGGAGGTTCTACCTTTCCCTTGGTCAGTCGAAAGATACGACATCCGTGACCTCAATACAACATGGATGTAAGAAAGTAGTGTCTTGACATTTTTTTAGGACACTACATGGTCACTATTACTATTGTTACAAGTGTTGTTCCTGTCATTACTACGACGACCACCACTGTTACTTACAAAATATTTAATCCTTTAATTTCGAATTTCATTATTTATTGACACTAGTTATAGTACATCGATCATTCCCAAATGGGTCACAAATTTAGATCCGGAAAGAGTGTTAGAAGTAAGACAGGTCAAAAGGGGACTGAATTGATAGGTCAATAAAGGGTCCTGAGAGGTCAATCTGGACCTCCTTGTTTTCCATGGGGGAGGTTATAAGAACGGACCTTTTAAGGTACCTGTCTCCTGGAGCCACCCGACGTCAGGTACTCCGACGCTTCTGAACCTGTACCGACTCGATAACTCGTGCGAAGTTAATCTCGAAGATGAACTGGTGACTAGAGGTTCGTAGGAAACACGAAAAGGTAAAGACGGATAATTGGTAAGGACAAACAACTCTAAAAATGATGTTATCGATAAAAGTCATAGAGTTCTGGACCGTGTTTTTCCTTTAACTACGTACGTCCATCTTAATTTAATTTAAGTCACTTCTCTAACTAAAAGGTTTGGGAAACTGAGACATGTATACACTTACCTAACACCAGGTTCGACGTGTTTATCTCGGTCCAATGTCTCAGTCTCAGACATAGAATTCCAGAGTCACTCCAGTTCCTTACTATAAGACTTTATATACGGAGTCTTTACTATAAGACTTTCTCGTTTACTATTAATGTCCGGACTGACCTATTGTGTGGAGACTTACTCACTTTGTGTACTGGAATCAATATCTCTTGAATCTATATAAGAAAAAGTGTAACTTAAACATATAAATAATAATATCTATTTTCATCGGTATATCTGTAAACTAAGATGATAGATTACTCCTAGTATTTCTTCTCAGATCTGATTGAGGAAGTATCACTTTTTAAAGTCAACACCATCTATAGAAGGTTAGAAATTATCGAAACTGATTATGGGGATTCTCGTTTAGTTAAGGGAATTAATGGATCTTCATACATAATATTATTTCTACACGTTCTTCCTTTTAGAAATGACAAATGGTTGGACAATAACTATTTCTCTTCCGTTCACAGTCGAAGAAATAGTGTACTTATACCTTTATATCAGAAAAATTTTTATTTTAATGGACCTACACAGACTTTATAAACAAAAATAGATCCCATGATTATGTTAAATAAGTAAGTTATTAGAATGTAAAATAGATGAAATAGGACTAAACCGACAATTTTTATGACCTCATTAGGTTTCTTTATATATATATAAAAATTTAAGGGACGTTAAGAGTCACCCGCTAACTCGTCCATGAATCTTCCAATGGAGGTTGGTCGGTGACTACTGTTACTCTGATTATTTAGAAAGGAAATTCATTGTTAAATTACAAATGTTTAATGAATGTATGAGTAAGACGTTAACCTAAGAATAGTCTTAAATAAACCGTTCCATTCCGTACAATAAAAAGAGTAAATTTTTCTACTCCTTTAACTACAAGTCTTCCCAATTCACGTACGTAATGACTTCGTGTACATTGAGTTCACCTCAAGTACCACATAAAGATTTCATCTGAGTAGTTGATTTATTCCTATTGAAACTTGAGATCGGGTCTGAGAGGAGAACCTACCTTTAGAATAGGTTAACGGAACATTCATAGAAGTCAGTCTGTGCGGTGTCAATGTAAGGTGAGTTGAACAGTTTTTTACTTGAACAATAGTACAAGGTTTGGACAAGGAGGGGAACCCCCATGGGTTAAAAACACTTACCATAGAGGTTTGTGGTTCCCTTAGTTCAATGTTAGGGGGGAGAAAATACGAAAAGCGGTGTGACTACAGGTTAGTCAGTAGTGAAAGTCCGTTAAAATATAAAGTTTACAGAAGTGTTAGACAAGTGAAGGGAGAGGAAGAGATCCAATGTAGTATAAAAAGAGAATGAACCCCACTATCCCAATAGAAGGTTGAGAAGGTATGAAGTTTGGTGTAACGTTTAGGTTCCCGGAACGTGTACTTCAGGTTTGTGAAGGAAATTTCTCACCTCTATTACCATAGACAGAGATTCACAGTAAAATTCCTTTATTAATCTAAGACCTACAGTTACGTCTTCCGCAAATGTAACAATGAACTCATTCCGTTCCCTACGGAAACTTCTATTGTTGACGAAGACTAAATTTACTATAACACAGGTAAAATTCACGTCCCTTTCACTCCAAGTCTTGTCACTACTTTAGACAGGTCCCAGTCCACTATTCCCTATGAAGTCTCTAAAAAGGTGTTTTGACGGTCTGAGGTTTCAACACTAGAAATGATTTAGGACCCAAGTCAGGAAACCCTAGAACCCTTTTTTCCGACCAAACCCAATTGGACCGATGAGTCTTGTCCTAAACTATGTATAAAAGGTCCGTATGCTATAAATAAAGTATAAATAAAGTAGCACCATGACGGAAAAGATTCGGAGCCCATCACCTTGACTCGACTTCAGTAACCCTCTTACTCTACGAAGTGAATGAGTGACCCTGATTACTCTTACCAGCGGGTCCTTCCTGGTGAAGTCAAGGTGACGGTCGAGTCTGCCCAGTGAGACGAAGTTCGGAACCCAGACACTCAACGACCGACTATAAAGGGGACACGGAGAGTAGGAAAAAACTGATTATTCGATTAGACCTTGTAACAGAACAGTGTCACCGTCTTTGTAGTTTGAAAATTAGTCAAACAAAATGGTTGTAGGGTAACCGGTTTCGTACGGTGTACTTTTTCAGGTCACAGTTCCTCGTCCCTTCATGGGAAACGGGTACATATACCAGTTTTACCGATTTAGTGTACCCTTTCCTACACCGTTCCTCACTTCTTGACCTCGGGTATTCCGTCAAATAATGTCCCATCGAAGATCAGATTCTGATAATTTTTTTCACGATGGTCCTTACATGAACGTATACAGAAAACTACTTATATACATACCTAAAAACAACCCATATTTGGATCCTTACCTTAACGGTTTAGTGTCCCATACGTACACAGAATCCAAATCCTCTATTACTGTCTATCAAAATGTTTAAAATGTTTCACCAATATCGTTTTATGTGACGGTAATCGTGACGTATTATAAAAGTCAACAAAATATACAAACGGTCGTGAACCATAGTAAACAGAATAAGTAAAATCAGTAAGATTATTAATTATTACCATCATATAAGACCGAAATGAAACACAAAGACATTACTGATTACTAACAATTCGTAAGAAGGAAGGAAAAGCTAACTTAACGAATGTAAAAAGGATTATTACGTGTTCTTTTTACAACATAAAACCTAAGTTCCCAAAAAAAAAAAAAATCCAAATACATAATATTTATTGAGGAGTGTGAGGTACCGAACGGAAAAGTGAAATTCATAGTTTCAAGAATTAGGTTTACATCATTTTCAATAGTTATAGAAGGAATATGAGTGATAAAAAATACAGGACTGGTTTTTACAAAACTAATGATTTACTTTTCGTCATACCTTACCACGTCCTTTTGACACATCGAAAAACCACACACTGACTATTCTCACATTTTGATCTTTCCTGATAAGGATCACCATACCGGACTATTTTGTCATGAGGACGTAACAACAGACGGGGTTGGGTGTCCACTAAAAACCAAGTACAATGGTCAAAGGAACACCGAGTTGACCATTTCTTAGGTGGAAGTTACTCCCTCTGGACCCAAACTAGGGACCCAACCCTTCCAGAGTACCTCTTCCCTTTCCGATGGGTAAGGTCATAAGACCGGACCTCTTAAGGTACGTGACATATCAGGCACCCCAGCGTTTCTCAGTCTGTGTTGATTCGTCGAAAGTGAAAGTGGTCAAATGATAAATGTAAGTCAAGTCAAGTAAGTGAGTCAACACAGGTTGAGAAACGCTGGGGTACTTAACGTCGTGAGGTCCGGAGGGACAGGTAGTGGTTGAGGGTCTCAAGTGAGTTTAAGTATAGGTAACCCAACCACTACGGTAGGTCGGTAGAGTAGGAGACAGCAGGGGAGAAGGAGGACGGGGGTTAGGGAGGGTCGTAGTCAGAAAAGATTACTCAGTTGAGAAGCGTACTCCACCGGTTTCATAACCTCAAAGTCGAAATCGTAGTAAGGAAGGTTTCTTGTGGGTCCCTACTAGAGGAAATCTTACCTGCCCAACCTAGAGGAACGTCAGGTCCCCTGAGAGTTCTCAGAAGAGGTCGTGGTGTCAAGTTTTCGTAGTTAAGAAGTCACGAGTCAAAAGAAATGTCAGGTTGAGAGTGTAGGTATGTACTGGTGACCTTTTTTGTATCGGAACTGATCTGTCTATAAACAACCGTTTCAATTACAGAGACGAAAAGTTATACGATAGATCGAACCAGTATTGAAAAGAAGGTTTCTCATTCGCAGAAAATTGCAGTACCGAGGTCAGTGGTAGTCGTCACTAAAACCTCGGGGGGTTTTATTTCAGACTGTGACAAAGGTGACAAAGGGGTAGGTAAAGGGTACTTCACTAGTCTGGTCTACGGTACTAGAAAAAAAAAAGACTTTCAACTCGGAATTCGGTTGAAAAAGTGAGAAGAGAAAGTGAAAGTAGTTCTCCGAGAAATCAAGAAGTGAAAGATGGTATTCTGTAGCACCGTATTCCTGTGTACCTGCAGTGGTCTACCAGTTGTGGTTTTAGTCTGACTAATATAAGAAACGTCGGTTTCTACCTCTTCGAGATATGTCAGTCGTTTTTGTTCTGGCCCTCGACTGACACCGAGTCTAGTACTCGAGAAATAACGGTTTAAGTCTGAATTTACCTTCTTTCATCCTTTTTGGTGATGTGGCAAGTCCATACTGATAAATCTAATCCAACCACGTTTACATTAATGCCAAAGTCTGATACTTAAAATTCAGTAATATTGATCCGAGTTTGTGTAGAAATAATTAGTTTTATCCTTGGTAATGTTGGTTGTGTAAAGACGGTTACTGTTTGTTCGAAACAAATAAGAACTTCGTATTTTGAGACGAAGTCCTAACTTGTCAAAACCTTTCGCAAAATGTATAGGTCTACCAACACCTTCGCAAAAGGGACGTTTTTGAACAGTTCTACCGACTTCTTCACCAACAACCAACCACTCTCCAGGACAATTATACCACCTCCTCCGTTTATCGGGAGAGACAAGTTGAACACTTTCCAACAGACAGTATCACGGAAACGTATGCGATAAGGGAACAGAACTTTACAAGAGGGCGGAGGAAGGTTGAAACGGTCAAGTAGGAAGTCGACAGTCATCGCAACGATGAAGAGGTGCCTTCCGAAGAACTGTGATGGTCAGACCGAGTGTAAGAAGATAATGTACAAAGGTATCGACTTACCTGGAGAGGAACAGTGACCATCCACTGGATGTATCCACTATTAAACCGATTATAGACAGAAGGGGGAACTTAACAACAGTTTCTGGTACTGTAAAAACAAGTAACGAAAATATGAGTAGAGGATCGTATCAAGGACCATTTGTCATCCATAAGTTGTTTATAAAAACGAATTTATTTCTGTCTTTACTTCGATAAATAAACTTCATATATATTACATGACACACCATATAACTTTCGTCATACCTTACCAAGTCCTTTTGACATGTCGGAAAACCACAAACTGACTATACTCAAATTTTGATCTTTCTTCATAGACCATACTGGGATCCTTTCACGGAACCCATAAGAAAGATTTGGTAAATAAGAAAGGTTTAGTCAAAAAGAGATATATTACACCCTGTTCATGAATGAACGATCTTGAACTATGTGTCATTCATAATCCAGTTTCTGTTAAAAATCTTTTATCTTAAGTTCGATAAAGTGGTCGAAGATCTGAGGATCAGGTCATGAGAGACATGAGTGTTGAGACTACAAATAAGTGTAGTTTAAGTGAATTGAGTGATGTTCCGGTTCTTCTCTCAGAAGACAACTCACTTAGACCTTCAAGGGTGTACGTCTGTGAGGGTAAACCCTGTTTATCCTGTGATCCAAGTGTAAAGATGAGTAAAGACAAGATGTTGAAACAAAGACAGGACTTCGTACCCTCTTACTGACGGAGTTACCGTCTTGGTGACTCGTTGGATCCTTCGGGTTAGACGTCCTCTGCCAAATTTAATACTTCTTACGTACCTGACAGAAATCTTCGTCGTTCCTCCAAGGACGGGGATTGCTCAATCCAAAGTCAATTGTCTTCGTTTTCCTGCCTTACCTACCACTGTTGTAGATGAATCTACTAGTTTGACCCTATTGGGTGGTCTATACTCGGAATTCACCTTCCGGTGTGTCGAGACCTCCTGTTGTTCCTTCAAAGGACTCGTATTGGAACATGTTATTAGAGTGACAATCCGTGTCTAAACGTAAGGGGAGGTCACAATGTGGTAAACCAGAGGTTCATATGCTTTTCTGTGTTCATTCGTCACAAACAGTAGAACGCACGAATATCCAAGACCCGTTGGTTTAGACTTGGACCCTATTGAAATACTCTTATTAAAGTCATCTTGAACTTATGAAATGAGCTAAACTAAAAGACACCTATAACACTTTATTTTGAAGTACATTTACTTGATCAACCTTATAGTACCACTATCTAATAGGTTATCACCATCTTTTAGGATAGGAGACACTCTTTGAGAGTGGTTTATGTCGGAGTAGAAGAGACATCTTTCGAGTTCTCAGATATTCTCTCTTGACATAAATTTAGTACTGAGGAGGTGGTTTCTATCTCTACATTTCTACTGGGAAACAATCTCCGACAAGACTCTTATGTCCCGGTATCGACTTTGGGACCAGACATCTGATAATATCGAGTTACAAAGTCATTTTGTATGACGTTCGTCAATTTTAGACCTTTGGTATTCTTAGTCTTCTCTCTTAAATGCCTGCTGTTATAACCGATTTGAGAGACCGAACTCAGTTTAATGGACCTAAACATAAGGTAGAGGTAATGAATAGTCAACACACCGGAACCCGGTAAATAAATTGTACGTATAAGAAGTTGAGGGAGTTAATATTAATATTTAGTTGTTTATGAGATAGTCATAGATAGATAGATAGTTAAAGAGAGAATAATTTCACGAACCTTTTTTATACTCGGTTCTCATTTACGAAGTGTGTTTATGTCAACCGAAAACTTGTTGTACCTCTTGTCCCCTACGGTTGACAGACAGGTCAACTTATAGATGTACGTTAAATATTAGTCGGGAGAGTTATGGTACAAGGAGATAAAGTCACTAAGGAGATATAGGTACCTAAACTGGTTTATAACTAGAATATAATTCCATTATAGATGATATCCTTTTTTTCAAGACAAATTTTCACATAGGTTGGGTACGACAAGTTATAACATAACAAAACCCAGTTGACATACCAATGTCATATAGTGTCTACTGCTACTGTATCTAACAGTAACAGTTTCGAAGGTCGAACGACCTTAGTTGAACAAGGTAATATGGATTTTAATTGAATTGTTATTCTTTTTACAAAACGTTTTGAAGAAACAACGCCGAGTTAACAATTCAGAACAGACTGAGAAACGTTTGGGTACGTGATGTCGTATGGTCCGAAGGGACAGGAAGTGATTGAGGACCTCGAACGAGTTTGAGTAAAGGTAATTAAGTCACTACGATATGTTGGTGGAATAGGAGACAGTGAGACAAGAGGAGAAGGAAGTCAGAAAGGGTCGTAACTCTAGAAAAGGTTACTCAGTCATGAAGGGTAGTCCACCGGTTTCTTAACTTCGAAGTCATAGTTATGAAGGTTACTCATAAGTCCCAACTAAAGGAAATCCTAACTGACCAAACTAGAGGAACGACAGATTCTCAGAGAGTTCGTAGAAGAGGTTGTGGTGTCAAGTCTTCGTAGTTAAAAAGCCACGAGTCAAAAGGAATGCCAGGTTGAGAGTGTAGTTATGTACTGATGACCTTTTTGGTATCGAACTGATCTACCTGGAAACGACCGTTTGACTACAGAGACGAAAGATTATGAGATTCAAACAATATCGAAAAGAAGGTTCCTCATTCGTAGAAAATTAAAGTACCGACATTAGTGGTAAATGTCACTAAAACCTCGGGTACTTTTATTTAGACAGTGACAAAGTTAAAAAAGGGGTAGATCAACGGTACTTCACTACCCTGACCTACAGTACTAGAATCAAAAAACTTACAACTCAAAATTCGGTCCAAAAAGTGAGAGAAGAAAGTGGCACTAATTCTCCGAAAAATCAAGGAGAAGTGAAAGTAGATAAACCCAATATTATTTATGTATGGTAATCCCATATACATGTGTAGAATCCAACAACTATAAGGAGAACCGTTAGAATTAAGGTCGAACACTCAGTAGGTCGGGTCGTAAAGTTTAATTCATGAAACTTACATTCAATTTATTCGTCCCACTGTTATGTGTCGGAACTATATTTGGAAAGGGTTAAACCTTGATCAGACAACAAGGTACAGACCAAGGTTGACAACGAAGGACTGGCGTATGTCCGAAGAGTCCTCCGTCCATTCCACCAGACCATAAAGTTATAGAAATTGTTAAAAGGTGTCAACCAACACTAGACGTGTCAGTTTCCGAAATTATCTCAGTAACTTCGTTTTTACCTACAAAAAGACCTTAAGGGAACGAAAGAGATACCAACAACCGTTAAACTAGAGACCAAGGAGACGGAAAATATTTAGGTCGAACATGTAGACCTTCAAGAACCAAGTACATGACAAGCAACTTCGGATCGAACTTCCTAAAACTTGTAATGGAAGGATCGTATACTTTACTAGTTTTAACATGTTATCAAACTTGTAGGATTCCGTAACTGGAAGAAACCCTGACTTCATTTTTGACTGTTAAAAGGTCAGGAGACCGGTGATAACTCAAAAGGTTTATAGGACCGTATAACTCAAGTCGTGACTATTGTAGTAGAAATCCCAAACTTTATTGAGTTGACCTTAAGGTTAGAGGTGATCCAAACAAATATCATCACAAAGGATTACGGGTCAACTAAAGTATCAAGAAATGTGAAGTGTGTAATTAAACAAAGAAAGAAAAAAAAAAATTAAAAATAAAAGTGAAATAAAATGAAATGTTATGACATAACCAAAACGGTATGTAACTGTACTTAGGTGATGCCCACATGTGTGTAATTAAATTTTTATTTATTTTACGGAACGTTTTTTTAATTATTATTTTCGGTATTATCACTATACAGGATACCCAACGATTGACTGTTTATCGGAGGAACAACGACTTTTACAAGATATAGGACTACCGACATACCTATATATGTATACGTTTTTAAGTAGTCTTACATATGAATTCATTACATGTGAACTGATACTGATGTAATATGGAGTTCATCTTCACTTGTAAGGAACTTCACAGAAGAGGTGTTACTCTTTACGTTTATGGGGGTAAGATGACTGGAGTATTAAGAGTCCTTCGAGCACAAAGAGGTCATCGGAGTATGAAGTATAAATACAAAGACTCTCTAGGGACTAAGAGAGTGGTAGGTGAGATCTACCATAAGTATAGAGAGGTGAGTTGCACCAATAACTCAGTTTGTTCGTCCTTTTACTGGAAAAGAACTAAAATGGTTTCGTCACAAGTATTCACCATTCCCTGTTTGTTGTCCCTTAAAACTATTAATAATATGTAGAATTGTGTGTTGAATCTTGTGATCTACAAGGATAAAGGTTCCAGGGAATACATATGAACGGGAACTGTTAATACTGGTCAAAGGGGGATCCTAAGTTAGAGAATCGTAGAACGAAATATAAAAAGTAATGTTACAGTGAAAAGAAAGATAAAGGAACTAAGGAAGTGGAGACACGACGGACTTACGTTTTGACTTTTGAACAGAATGAAGTGATAAATTACATTGAATTGATAGAGAAGAACGGAGATTAGTATCCGACTGTTTCAGATAGGAACCGGTTTGGTATCAGTCCGAAAAGACTTAAGAGAAGGGTTAGGAGAAAATTTGAAAACCTGAAAACACAGTCAAAAATGTAGTGGGTCAAGGTCGGTCTTAAGACGTTTCGACTAAGGGGTGTATGTGTTATAGTCTAGTGAGAAGTATAGACTAGTCCAAAGTATGGGTGGGGTGGGGGTTCATTATAAACTATTGAGACCGGACGGAAGTCATTCTTAGGTCAGTCCAACCAGTTCGATCTTTAAACGGTAATGGAAGTTAACGTAAGCAACCGTTATCTAAGGGTGAAGAGGAACAACATTAGTCTCAACTCGACTTTAGAAAGATGGCGTGACTTATTACGGTGGAATCATCAGAGATGTCTATTCCGTTACCGTTGGGTGAGGTCATGAGATCGAACCTTTTAGGGTTCCCGCCTCCTCGGACCATCCGACGTCAGGTACCCCAGTGTTTCTCAGTCTGTGCTGACTCGCTGAAGGGAAAGTGAAAAGTGAAAGTACGTAACCTCTTCCTTTACCGTTGGGTGAGGTGACAAGAACGGACCTCTTAGGGTCCCTATCCCATCGGACCACCCGACGGACAGATACCCCAGCGTGTCTCAACCTGTGCTGACTTCACTGAATCGTCGTCGTCGTCGTCGTCAGAGATATGGATAACGTTATCAGGACTTATTTTAGACGGAATGGTAAAATTGAGTAGTCCTTTGAGAAAAGAAATTGTTCCGGTACACGAATTCACGACAAAAAGAGGTTTTATTACATAGTCCCAACACACAAAAAAAAAAAAAATTCTTTTCGTTGTCTATACATAAAAATCTTTTTTCATAGTTAATAGAGATAAGTAAGTCGTAAAATAACGTTATCACAATGAATAATCCTTTCTAAGGTATAAGTGACACATGTCACAATAATTATTATATGTTAGGGATTTCTGGGTATAAAATTTAAATTTATATACGATATATGTCATATTTGATATATCTGATGTATATACGATATTTTACAGATATACATTTGTATACACATACGTATTTGTATTTCATTATTTTAATATACATATATATATACATATATATATGGTTTCAAAGAACTAAATTTTTATGGATAAAAGTAAAATTTTAAAAACTTTAACCCTAAATAAATATTAAAAACACTTTTTATTTTTACGTCGGTAATCCGTCTCATCACACACCACTTTAAAAACAGAACGGATACTCGTATAGTCAAACAATAAAAGTATAATAACAATGGACTCAACCTAATGAAACTAACAACTGTGACGTGTCAATTTAAGACTGAATTTAAACCTATGCATTAACAGTAAATTTCATAGAAGTTCTTCTAATATGTCATAATGTTTCAAACTGACTTTACTTTTCAATAACACACACAGTTTCTAATAGATAGTATGTCGTCCGCGACGTCACTCTCAGTCATCTTGGGCAGTTTAAAGACCCTTATCTATTAGCATAAAAGTCGGGTTCCTCTCCAATCACACTGGTTAAATATGTGGTACTTCCTGATGGATGAGTCCTTGTATATTGTAGATAGACAGTTTTCGGAAACCGACTGAAC